>JAJIYU010013973.1:0-13515 GCA_030144865.1 Tinospora cordifolia
TTCATGACATCATTTTTGTGGAATTCTTATTTTAAGCAATAGATAAACTGCATTACTCACTGAGCTCACCGTGGAAAAATTGGGCTCACTACTCTAACATTTCAAGTCCTTCTACTGTGGATAAGGACAAAGGGAGTGGTCATCACTTAGTGCTACACTCTTCTCTCTTATTTTGGTAGGTTTTTTCACAACATTCGTTGCTTTGAGCGTTAGAATCATGTATAGGGGTGAGGAAAACATTGTACATATTTAAATGTTTAAATTACTTCTGTATTTCTTAAGATTACTCTAATTGCGTCGTTGATGGTGTTGAGAATGAGGCTTAACAATGTCTTGACAAGCTTGGCTTACTAGCGGGGTTGTCGGAGCACTATGCCGGTCGGTTCGCCCTCTGCCCTAGGGAAGGGATCCCGACAGATGTGTTACAAGCGTCGACTAGTTTTGAAAACCCCATAGGTAGTGAGCATGGCTAATATGTAGCTAAAGTGGAACAATATCAATAGCTTGAGCCCCGCAATTGCCTTGTTGGTATCAAAGCCACTCTAGGGCTACTGGAGGTATGCGTCCTAAGGACAAGACGACCCTTAAGGGGTGGATGATAGTCCCAATTGCTCATATAGTATAGTGATGCCTAGGCTAAGTTGGGTAGGGTGAGTATTTCATGTGATGAGCGCTCTTGGGCACGAACAACGAACATGTGCCAAGAAAAAAACCCCACACCTAGTCAATACGGAGGGGCGAGGTGTCTAAGTGGGGACAATATCATCGTGGTGGGCCCTGTAGCCATTACACGAATACTAAGTAAAACAAAGTTTTTTTTGAGATACTCTAAGTAAGCCATCTTGAAATTAAGCAATGCCAAATTGACGTATTGACACTGAATTGGAATTTAATTCAATACCAAAACTCAAGCACTTTGGCGCAAGTAAATAGTTTTGCACCATAAACAGTATGATCTCTCTTTTTCTATTTTTTTTTTTTTTTTTTTTTGAGAGTAGTTAAAAATATAGTATAAATAATATAAATGTAAAACATATATATATATATATATATATAAAGGATGTTAAAAATCATATAACAGGTTGGCAAAGAAGTTAGTCTTGGATATAAAAGGTTGAAGATTATATAACCCTCAACTACCATTTTCACTTTTTTACCTTTTGAACTTATCATATCTGCATTATGTTAGTTTATTCTAAAAGGGGCAAAAATATCATCTATATTTTAAATTTTCATCTTGATTCGCTTAAGAATTTTTAAAGCATTTCTTGTAATTTTATTGGAAAATGTTTGATAAGCATCATTAATTCTCATTCCTAATCTAATTAACTTCTTTCCTTTCTTCCACTTAACCGTATAGGCATCATTCCAAGTTAGGTTTCACCCTACAAATAATTTTGGTATATATCTCACCCTCCATTGAGAAACATACAGGATCACCCGAGTCCTTGAATTTATTATTTTCAAAAGAGGCCTACCATTTTGTAGCACAATGAAGTTTGTATGGTTGTAGGGCTATTTAAGATATTTATTTATTTATTTTGGCATCTTAAGGTTAAAAAAAAATTTTTAGTTAATCATTCACGTAAGAAAATTTTTCTTGATATATAATATCATAAAATTAGAATATCTTGTCAGGTCATCAAGAAATAATTAAAATGACAGCATACTTCAATTCATTAAAACAAAAAAAATTGTGGTTATCATTTTCCACATCTAAACATTTCTTTCAGGATGAAAACTTGGCTTCTTTATTGGATAGAATTTCAAAAAAGAAGATATTTGTTTTTGTCAAATACACACGCATACAAACCACATACAAAGCTCCTTCGGGAGAATCGAACTCTGGCCATCTAAGTTGACATTACAAATGCCTTACCACAGGGGATTGGCCAAAATGGAAGACTTAAATAACGTTCTTACTTTATTTCATCAAAAGAAATATAATTGAAACACTGCATGGGCTTCCTCATATCTATGGCAAAGTCCACTCCAAATAACAGATGCATCCATAAGCCCAATCATTAATTAAATAAAATTAAAAGTTAAACTGCTAAAATTAGAAAACACTTATAATGTAAAATTAACATTAATAATTAGTACGTTCATGGTTGCTGAAAAGGTCTAATGATCTTCCACTTTGGCCATTTCACTTTTTTAAATAATTAAATAACTTTATGAGTTAAATGTATGCTTCCTTAAGTCTCTCATATACCAAAATAGGATCAAAGTGAAATTCATTAATAGTCATATGTATCAAGATAATCAGTGAAATAGATCAATAATTGATGTGCAACATAGAAATCTCATAAAATGTACTTCTTTAACATGTCTATTTTCAACTAATCCTACTGTACAACTCGATCAAAAAAGGTTAAACAACACATTATTGATTAAACTTTATATACAACAGTAACTGAAAGAATGTAACTTATTTCAAAGTTTTTGCTAAATAAAATAACATTTAAGTCGAATAAAAAATACGCGTTGTAACAAAGAAATTTTAAATGACAAGTCTCCATTAAACAAATAAATATATTTCCTTAACATGCCTTTTCCTATGGATCATACACTCATAAAAGATTTCAGATGGTAAGCGGTTTCATAATCATTAAGTCCATATTAATATGTTGTTAGTGTGTCATGTACTAGGCAAACATTTTAAAGATATATTGGAACATAGGCTATTATGGATATTACAAAGCATGAGGACAAGGAAAGCCCAATGCACTACTAAAGCCAAAGCTAAATCTATTTTCACATGTTCCACCTCCACGCACCATGACGGTGGTGCATTGGCCATGTTAGACATTCATCTCCTACAACTTACGAAGATGGATTTAGAACAGTTTGGTTTTGTTTCGGTCATGTTAGACAGTCATCTTCTACAACTTATGAAAATGGATTTTAGAGCAGTTTGATTCTACATTGGCCATGTTAGACATGTTAGTGATCTTTCCGGAGCTATATGTTAGCTGCATTTGAGTTTGATCATGCATATGCACACTCGAGATTGCCTATGCTAGAGAAAAAAAAATATCCTGCCACACTTTGATCGGTCTTCACACGGGGGAGCTGCTCCACGCAACCATTGGACAACCCAACTACATAGTCTATGGATTTTCTTGTTGTTAAGCATCTATTCTATGAAGCTTTAGTGCCCTTTTCATGTTTTTTTTTTTTTTTTTTTTTTTTAAATGTTTCAAAAGGGGGACAATGAAATTTTTTTTGTTGTTTTACATATTTCTAGCACAACCTTACAGGTAGTTGCTAGAGGTAGAAGAGTTTACATAGCGTATGTGTCATAGCAAGGCTTCAATTAATGAGACTTTATAGCTCATTACAACCCTTGTAGTGTGGTGTAGAAAGACATGTTTGATAGTGCATTATATCACTGTTGCAGCACTCTTCAACACTCTGAAGCACTAAAATTTTAACTTTAGAACTTGGAAAGGATGTCAAACATTCAATGATCAAATCATAATTTGATGAAACTAATATGAAATACTTTTAATTAAACTGATCTAAAATGAATTTGAAAACCATATAACATCCACATGATATCTAAAATAACATGCAAAGTGATAGAACTAATCAAACATGAAGTTCACGAAGCTTGTGGTTAATGCAATATATATCAAATATCATGAAAGGCAATCCAATTCGTACAAGACTAAATTGCATGGATAGTGCACTCAAATTGTACAAATCTTATCTTTGATGGGATCTAGTCTAAAATTTTTGCTTTCGTTCCCTTTATGATTATTATGATCCAACCTTTCTCTCTGATACATTTACAACCCATATAGATAATACAACATATTGTTTGCAACAATCAAACATAGAGTCAGTTCTCCCAACAGTCATGTCCTCTCTCGATAGACACTAGGCTAAAACTTCTTTATTTTGTGGTTTGGGATCAGAAGAATAATTTGATTCAATAGTCACACACTTCATTGCTATTAATTCATTATTTAATAATTAATACTTGGTTTTTAATATTTATTTTATTATTTATGTTTTAATATTTATTTTAATTACGTATTAAATAAAAAATTTTCTAAAATTAAAAGCTATTTATTTTAAAGCATTGTGAATTTAACGATGGTTGAAAACCATTGTTCAGAGTAAAACTATTTACAACACAAAAATGACATTGTAACGATGGCTCAATACTGTTGCGGACTCCTTTTATAACAGTTTTGAACCATTATTAAACGTGTAATCTATATATATTAGTGTGTGAGAGCGATCCTAAGTTCAAATTCCACCACTAATGTTCATTTTTAATGAACATGTTTGGCATATGTTAGAAGTTGGTAATTTGGGGTATGCCTTTAATTTATTTTATTTTTTCCAACATTAGGTTAAGCCTTTGCAGCTCATTTCACACATAGGAAATCATTTTCTTCCTTTTCTTTCATCACCAGTAAAATAATAGATTCTGATTAAGAAATACTAATTAAGCACATTGTGGGGTTAGAGCATCATTAATGCAAATAAAGCCTTTATTTCATTTTTTAAACATTGGCTTAAGCCTTTGTTATTCATTTGTTGTAGGAAAATATTTTCTTTCTTTTCTTTGATCAAAAATGAAAAAATAGATTCTTGTTAAGAAATACTAACCACATCGAGGGGTTAGAGCATCTCGAAGATGAATGGAGATTGTTAAAAAAATAAATTGCTAATTATGATCGATCAATGGACATAATAAATTAATTAATATATATATATATATATATATAATGTTAATATGACATGTATACTTTTAGATTTTTTTTGAACGACTAATTATTATTGACTCACTAAATAATTTGTTTACTTTAAGAAAAAATAAAAATATATCCTTTTTAGCGCCATAAAAAATCACCATATTTGGAATTCTACGACCAAAAGAATTAAAATAACAACTTTGATGCGAAAATAAAATAATATTACTAAAAACTAAAAAACTAAGTTATTCACAAAAGAGATTTTTTTTTAAATACAAATTTATTATATTTTCTTAGAAATGAATCTATTTATTATTTTTTTTAAATGTTCAAAAGTTAAATTTAACCTAATTAAGTATTATTTATTTAAGAGAGTTATAAAAAATAAATATAAAAAAAAAGAAAAATATAACTTATACATGCATATTGATGATTTAAGTCTGTAATTTAATTTGACTGTCTATCAAGTTTAATTTTATTTTGTGTGTGCAAATTTTTTCATGTTGATGACCATAATAGAGCTCTTTTTTAGAAAGTAATTCACATTTTCATTAGAGATGGATATTGTAAGTGTAATACTCATTTCCTTTTCTCTTTCTTTTCGAAAATTATTTTGGGTATAATTTTTGGTTGGTTATATTTGAAAAAAAAAAAAAAAAATCTTCCATACTTATTTAATCATTAGACTTGGTGGATAAAACATATATTGCGCTTCAATTATTGATGGCAGCTACTTCAGCTTTTTCTGATGTGTTGGTGGTTTCGTGGCGCTTTCGTCTTCATCACCTAGTGAAGCTATTACCAATTCCTGATGATCACCCTCACGACTATTCACTGCACTTGGTCGATAGTCCGCAGCTCTTTGGTCAATTTCAGTGCTAATTTCTCATCAGATGCGTGATGGTCATGCCAACAAGTAAGAAGTGGCATCTATCCATGTTTTGTTTTCTTTAGTAGACTTGTAAATACATCCATATCGATCCATGGCAATCGTTTTGGGTGTTGGCCATTTTGATTGTTCCAATCTTAGTGACATGTCTACCTTTCAACATTAGTCATGTTTGTCGAGTAAAGAGCATCTGCATTTAGGTCTTTTATGTTTTTTTCCTTATATAAACTAATGGGCAACGAAATGATTTGTATATATATATACCATAAGCAAGTATATTTGATTTTGAAAAATGTCATATAAACTTTATTTTGAATATAAAATGTCATAGCATGTGATGTGATGTATATTTATATCATCAGATAAAAAAAAAAGTAATACGTGTTTATTTATCTAATAGTTGTATCATAACATTTAATGTTTAAAATAAGATTTACATAACATTGCTAGCTCTTTAAGTTTTCTGCATTAGTTCATCGTGATGATCTCTCATGAATTTAATAAAGTTCAAAGCAGTGATTTTATATTAAGATAATTATTGTATTAAGATGATGTTAGAAATCCCTAAATAAAAGTTATAGAAAGGCTTTGATACCATATTAAAACGTTAGAAATTCTTGCCAAACAATATCAATAAATAAACATTAAGCATAAAAGAGTATATTTATACTTCAAACACTTTTAAATTTTACCCCATGCTTCATATAATTAAAGTTTATTTATTTATTTATTTTTACCTTCCTTGACAAGTTTCACTACTGCCTTCTTAATTCTTCTTAATTTTACAAACTAATGTTTTTTCTTTTTATTAATACTAGCTGAAATAGAATTACTATACACTAATTATAACGCTAAAGCAAAACATACGTCAAAGTTGTAGTATAAAGTGAATAAGATCAGCAGAGCCATGCATGCAACATTTCCAACCTTGATTCGCGCCAGCTTCACCAAGCTACGCGGGCGATGTCTGACAATAAGAAAAGAAAAGGCAACGTAAAAGGTACAACTCCAAAGTTGTTCTTAAGTTTGAATTGGTGGCGGCTGGAAAGTGCTAACCGGCCAAGAGCAATCACATAGGAGTCCAAGTGAGATGTAAACATTCCACTGCGTAGCATGCATGGGAAATTTACAATCTATCTGCAATAGTCTGGTCTTTTGTTCACTTTCTTCCACCTAGTTTTGAGTTAGTCAAAATATATGCACGGGCTTCTTCCAAATCAATCATATATAACCAAGAATGCCAGACTCTATTCTACTACACATATACACGTATATAAAAGAATAAATTTAATATTAAAATAACGATTATACATTGGGTCATCATCTTTTCTTCTCCACAAGTCTACCCTACTCATAGATGATGGCGAAAATAGAATGCATAAGTAAGAGTTGAGCTTTGATACCATTTTATAGATATACTTTTATTAAAAAGAAATTAATACATATGATTGCAGGTTTATTGTTATTCAATATAAAAAAATATTACCATTAAAAAATTATAATGTAACGGTAGAATTAATCAAGTAGGTTATTAGTTAATCAATTTAAAGAGTTATGATAAAGATTGTGGTAATTATTATTCTAGCAAAAACAACTCATACTAGTCCAACAATATATAGTACATGTATGGTTTACAAGAAATATATACTTCAAGATACATACTCATTCAAGAAGGAAAATGTCATATAAACGTCATTTTGACTACTAAATGTCACAACACGTGATGTCTTGTATATTTATACCATTGATAAAAATACTGATATAAACCTCACGATACATGTTCATTCATATAATGAATGTGAGTATATGTTATGACATTTATGCTTAAAATATAGTCATGTAACATTACTCATAAAGATTTATGGACTAGAGAATAATTAACCTAACAAACAGCTAAAGATAAAAATTAATCTAACAAGGTTTGACAATTGAATGTGTCAAACACATGTAGATTGTCATGAATTGTTGTAATATCCTAACGTTTCCCCTTAAATTAAGGATGAAAAAAATTTTACCATCATTGAAGATCTATATGAACTGTCATGAACTCCTTGAATAAGAAAAGAAAAACAAAGAATGAAAAAGAAAGAAAAAGAAAAGGGGAAACATTGTCAACATCAGTAACAATAGAAGAAACTGTCATCCACCAAGACAATATTAAAAAGGTCTAAAAATATTGCTACTTAAAATTCTAAAAGGTATATCCTCAATAGTCATGATTTTTAGAATTTTTTAATTATTATTTCCAACATCTCTTGTTGGTTTGAAATTTTCTTCTTCCACCATGCATGGTCTAGGTACCATGAACTACTATCATCTTTTACGTTTTCCTTGATTTATATTGTTGTGGAAGTATATAAAATTATTATTTTTAGAATTTATTTTAAAAATTAATATGTAATAATAATTTATGTATGAAAATATTAATAAGTAGTTATTTAATAAATTAAAAATATATGCTATCGAGAAAAGAAAAATGTAATGGAGAAAATAAATTAATTAACCTACCCTCTAATAGAAAAGAAACTAACATCAACATGCAACCAAGACATGGAAAAGATTTGACCATTGGAAACATGTAGACCCCATTTCATGGATATAATCCCATGTGGTGCAAAAGGTCCCCTTGAAAACTTCTCCATTATGGGAGAAACCATTCCGATGATCTTTAATAATGGTTGAAATCAATATTCTAGCTAGCATTTTCAAGTAGTCTTCTTCAATTCCTGTCTACCAAAAGATGGTGAAGTAATGGGAGTTGAAAAAGCATTATATGACAAAATTAACAAGGGAAGGACTCTTGAAATGATTTAAGATAAGCCAAGGAATTGTTTATGAAAGAATTGATAGGGGAAAGAATACTCATGGAATGTTTTAAGAAAAAAAAAACGTTGGACTAGTCAAACAAGGCACAATATTTTAATATATATATATATATGTGGTGAATTTCACCATTTTCATTTAATGTGATATATTGTAACATTTAGTGCTCAAAATAGACAGGTTTTATATACTATAAATTAATAAAAACTTTGATTATTATTTATTTTTTTAAAAATTATTGTTAAATTGCATGTTGAACACAACCTAAAACCAAAAAGGGAAGAACCATTATACAATTAATTATTTATTGGGTTTTTCGTGTTCTTCATCAATTCATTGGAAATGTCTTACTTCCTTTTTGTTGTCCATTAATAATCTTTAACTCATTAACTACAAATACTGTGATGTGATTTTCATTATTAATTTTTGGCGGCTTACTTTTTTTTTTTTTCCTAGTTCGGTTTTATTTATAGGGCATTATCTCTAACATTCTATTACAAAATAATTAGGAACGGGCGCCCCAACATTTCTGAAGTTGTTGAAGTTAATTAGTTATTTATTTCTTCCGTGTATTTATGATGTTCATCAAGCAACTTTTTTTTATTTTGAAATTATTTTAATATTAAGCAGTAACTTTTTCTTTATTTTATTTACTTCACTGTTCACTCTAAAAAATATTTTTTATTGTTTTTTATATAAATAAAATTTATATATATATAAAAAAAAGACACGATGATGAAAAAAAAAACAAAAAAAAAAGTTTTTAAAATTAAAAATAAAAAAGTCAAGAAGATGGACCCTGGGCCATTTTTTCTCAAACCATTGCCACTATTTAGTTAGACTTTATTGGGTCCTATTTCTGACACTGACAACTCAACAAGAGTTCTTCTCGCGCAACCTAAACGCAAAAATATTACTTTTTGGTGCTTGATAGAACAAGTTCTCCATGGCCCTGTTGCGAGGGCTCAAGCTTGTAGTAGCTTGATCATCAAAAGCATTCTTTAATGGCTGCAGCAATTGAATTTGATCAACTTGGTCTCTAACCCACTCGCTAGTAAGCTCTAGCTTTTCATTAGTTAAGTTTTCATATGGCTGAGCGTCCATGTAGTTTATGGAATCTCAAAAAATTTGGGATATTTGCTATGAATAACTTAAGAAGATAATGTAGTTAACAAGGACGTGCATGAAAATTGTTAAAAGTTTGTACGTAAAATTTTGATAGAACAACATTCTATTCGTGAATATGTTCAATTTTAGGCAAATTTCATCACTAGAAATTATTGTCATAGTTTTTTTTTTTTTTTTTTTTTTTTTGCATATTTAAGAATGAGTTATTGAGATACTAACTAACAAACTTTGAAGATTTGCATTCCTCTTTCATGCGACATTTTTGTAAATTAATAAGTTAATAAATTTCATCATTTATGACTTTATTTTGACTTTTTCTAAAATTGTTATATTAAATACAACTCATGTTTCACTCGATATATTTGCAATGTCTTTTTCTAGGTTTTTTTTTTGGATATTTTCTATTTTAGCAAATTTTGTTTTACTTAGTATTCGTGTAATGGCTACAGGGCCTACTGTGATGGTATTGTTCTCATTTAGACACCTTGCCCCTTAGGACTGACCGGGTTTAGGGTTTTGTACTTGGCACAAGTCTATTGTCCCGTGTCCAAAAGCATTCGTCATTTGAAACACTCGCCCTGCCTAACTTAACCTAAGCATCACCACTCTACTACACGAGCTATAAAAACTATCATCCACCCCTCAAAGGTCATCCTGTCCTTAAGTCACACACCTCTGGTAGCACTAGAGTGGCTCTGATACCAATTGTAATGGCTGCAGGGCCCATCATGATGATATTGTCCTCACTTAGACACCTTACCCCTCAGGACTAACCAGGTGTAGAGTTTTGTTCTCGGCACATGTCCGTTGTCCATGCCCAAAAGCGGTCGTCACATGAAACACTCCTCCCGCCCAACTTATCTCAAGCATCACTCTACTACAAGGGCGATGTGGGACTATCATCCACCTCTCAAGGGTCATCCTGTCCTCAAGACACACACCTCTAGTAGCCCCAGAGTAGCTTTGATATCAACAAGGTAGTTGCGTGGCCTAAGTTATTGATATTGCCCCCACTTTAGCCATGGATTTGCCATGCTCAATAAATATAGGGTTTTCCAAAATTAGACGACATGTGTAACACACATCCCCACACTTATTAGTCCAAGATCTCTCTAGAATACAGGCGATATGGGATACCATAATCCACCCACCACAGGGCAGTCTTGTTGTTAGGACTCACAATTCTAGTATCCTCAGAGTAGCTCTAATACCAACAAGGCAGTTGTGGAGTTCAAGCTATCGATTTTGTCCCCACTTTAGCCACATATGAGCCATGCCCACTACCGTATGGCATTTTCCAAAACCGATTAGCATTTGTAACACACCTCACTACACTTATTAGCTCAAGACCTCTTCCATACACAAGCGATGTGGGATATTACAATCCACCCAACATAGGACAGTCTTGTCCTAATGACGCACACCTCTAGTACCTTCAGAGTGACTTTGATATCAATTGTAACGGCTGCGAGGCCCTCCATGATGATATTGTCACTCTACTATACGAGCGATGTGGGACTATCATCCACCCCTTTAGGATAGAAGAATCATATCCCAATAGCAATAAAAATTGGTATGTTTTGCATGATAGAAGAATCATATCACATTGGATGGAAGTTTGACATGTGTTGTATTCAAAGAAGAGTATTATCTTTGTGGGTGCAATGGAATCTTCAAGCTTCAAGGTCATCATTAAAACAAGTGTTATAAAGATTGGATAATAAAAAGAATTATGAATAATAATTTGTATGTTTTGCAAATGACTGCAATTTTAGACGGAGCTAGCACACTTGATAAAGTTCTTGTTTGTGAATCCCAATAGCAGTTGAAATCAGTTATTGCTAAGAGACAAAGATGTTAACAATCTATAACATTTGCAAATATGGTTATAAATTTGGACCTGGTTGTTATGGATGGTATAAGTGTTAAGACTATTACTTATAAAGATATTACTCAGTATAAGTTAGTACGCACAGATAAGTTCCTTTCAACACATGTGGAGATAAAAATGTAGTAATACAATTAAAGTTGCTCTCATCAAAGTGGGACTGTTAGAATTGGGTGGTTCAACCACTCAATAGGTAACTTCTCTATTTGCTTTTAAGTTTTCCAGTTGATGTTGCAATCCTTTTCAGTTCCATACTCAAAAACTAGTTAGATATTGGAAAGTAAATACAACTCTTTCATACTATATAAACCCTTGTAATTAAGTGTATATGAGTTAAGCATGATACTTTGATATTTTTCGTGAGAATACTTTTGTAAAAAGAAATTTTGTTAAATTTAATTATAAGTTATAACTTATTTATATTTCTCTACGGGCCGGCTCCGAGTAGGGGCCCAAAGGGCGACGTCCCTAGGCTCCTTATTTATTGGGCCCCCCCTTATATATATGTATAATTTAAAAATAATATAAATTTATTTTTATTAAAATTATTAAAATAACTTGGGGTCCTTATTTTTGGGGCTTAAGTTATCATTTTGGCCTCGACCCCTCAAAACTTAGGACTAACTTTGTTTCTCTATGTGATGACCCATGTTTTGATACACAAAAATATTCGGGTCCGATATATACATTTTCCGAAATTTTTTAATGGAAATACAATGATTTACATCAATTTTTCTCAAATTTATATTATTTATTGGAGAAAATGAGAAAAATGAGAAAATATGTGAAATTAGGAGGAAAATGAAATTTCTTGAGAGAAAATAATTTTGGGATTAATTATGGAATTTTCAGAATTTTTATGAAATTTTTTGTGCAAATAATGAAATTTTTGGGAAGAAAATGTAATTTTTGGGGAATTACTTAATTTTTGAAAAAATAATTACACAAATAATGAAAATTAGTGCATAATTGGAATTTTAATAAGAAATGATGATTAGATCACTTTTAATGATTTTAGAAAAAAAAAGAAAATTTTGATATAAAATACATATATATATGGTATATATACGTGAAAATACGGAATAAAAAGCAAATAAAAAAAAATTTTCTCGGCCACACGAGCTGAGGAAGTGGTCGGGCCATCACACCAACGCGCGCGGGCTGAACTCGAGCCCGAATTAGAAACAGGCCTTGGGCTGGCCCGTTCACCTGGCCGACCCACGCGCCCAACAGCATGCAACCCCCCTTTTATTCGATTTTTTTGGCTATTTTTGAGTGATTTTTTCAGCCAAAAACCATGGAATCCATGGTTTGATGACCCATGATTTTGAGCAACCAATAACAAGAGCCAACTAGGCACCCAACATGAAGGTTTGGAAGCCACGTGGGTGGCCACGTGCCCTGTTTTCATGTCATGCAAGAAGCTCCCCATGCAACAAAAACCCAAACTTTTGGTTAAGTCCAAAATTCCAATTCTTGCTCCCATCTTCCAGACCCTAGATCTCTCTCGTTTCTCATCCAAATCCAATTGTCTATAGCTTGTTTCGAAGCTAATAACACCATCTACGAAGTCTCACAAGTGGTTTGTCCAATCTTGAAGCCATTTGAAGCGAAAATCATAGAGAAAAGTGCTGTCCACGAAGTTCAAACCCAGAAAAACCAGAAAAGCTGTCTTGAAGCCACCTTCGGAGCTCTGTTTCTTGGACCATTTCAAGTCCGTTTGGGAGGTAAAACCCCTCTTTTTCTTACTTGTCTTGAGTACTTCCATGTACAAGTGGTAGAAATCAAAGAGTGAAACTCCTAACCTATTTTATAAGGCCATGAAACTGCCTATCTGGCTAACTGTTTTGACAGTTTCTGCAGAAACCAAGCAGCAAGACCAGATTGAGGCTGTGTTTGAAGGACTTGTAGACATTCGTTTGGGTTCAAATCAGAGGCATTTTAAACCTCATAGCAGAGGCTACAGAGAGGTATAAAGAGCTAACCCTAAGCCTCTGTAGTTTAGAAGTTATATACTAGCAAACATGCCTTGTTAGTTATGTATTGTGGACTTAGAGAAATTTTCAAAACTCTCA
>JAJIYU010013974.1:0-13515 GCA_030144865.1 Tinospora cordifolia
CAGTCATAGGGAGCAAAACTGAAGTGAGAATGCCATTAAAGAGAGAACCAATGCAGAAGATTACTCCAAAGCCACCTATGTAAACGAATTGCCATGTCACTGCACTACTAATTAGTACCACAACGTACACACCGTTTCCAAGTCCATAGGCGTTTGCTTCTCGTCTTATTGCCTGTGCAAACCAAAAATGTAGAAAACGCATGTGTCAACCGAAAAACAAAAATCAAAATCAAAACAATTCAGTGCATAAAGCCTTTTTACTTCAAGTGCTTTTAAAAGTTGACTATGAGGGCCGTCTAGTGCACAGAATGAGATATGATTATTTTGATGGGATAGGATAAGATGAGATATAAAAATTTTTAAAAAATAAATCAAAAACAATTTATTTTGGATAATATAACTCAATCCTACCAAAAATAGTAGGTTTAAGTTATCTCACCAACATAAGATAAATAAGTGGGTCCGGACAATTTTTTGTCCAATCCTATATAGCCTCAAACACCGGATTAAGACAATTTTTTGTCATATCCTATTCCTATCCCATGTAACAAACATGACCTGAAGTCTTTGTTTTTTTTTCTTATTTATGTTATATTAATGTTTAAAAAAATAATTTTGTTGTTAAACAATAATTTTGTAAAGAACTAATTTTCAGTTTTCCTCTGCACCTTACATTTTAAGTTTTTAATCCAATTTTTTTAATTTATGATTTTAGAATTTGAGATTTACTTTTTATATAGAAGTCTGGTTTAAAAAAATTAATATGTATATATATATATATATATATATAATTGACTTTCACGACTCAATAAATAAATAAACCATTATTGTTCCGTTGACGCGCTTAACATGCACGGTGGCTTGTATTATGACATTTAATTAGAATGCTGCAAGTTGCGTAAGTATAATATTTAAGAGCATTTTAATTGTTAAATTATTTAAGTTTGATGTTTGTGTTATATTATTAATTTATTAAATTATATTTTTAATAATTAGACTGTATTATATAACATTCATAATCATATTAATACATTATTTAAATTATCATAACATATAATTCATTAAAACCATATTTCTTTTTATAATACATATTTTTAAGCTATTCTTAATTAAATAAAATTTATATATAATAACTTAAATTTTAAAAAACTTGTATTTATATTTTTAAAATTATTCAATTACTGGTGAATGAACCCCTACATGAATTAGACTCCCTAGTGCCGCCTGGATGCAGTTTGTCAAGGATGATCATGTGAAAATAATATAAATATCATTAAAACCAAAATTGTTAGAACATGTAAGGCGTTGAAAATACAGAAAATGACACGATAGAAATTAAGTTCATTCAATTTATTTGAAAATGATGGACGTATATTGAATTTATATCTCTTCTGAAGACTGCTAACATTTTGGTAGATTTCACTAGGCTCCCGCTAAAAGTATATATATGTCCCTGTATAATTGATAGAAGAAAAAAAGGAATAATTTGTATTACTAAATATGGAGAGCTCGGTTAATTATTATTTGTATCTTGTGATCTCTTTTTGGTTAATTAAACCAACATTTATTTAATTATATATTTATAGTCTTATTCTAATATATTTATTCATCCTTTCATTTTAACTAATCATAATATATATATTATGCACAACTGTGCACAAAAACTTATCAAAGGAATTGAAATACAATAATCTAACTATTGCAAGTGTATATTTTTATATGACTATAATACTTCCAATCATTTTATGATATATTCTAAGGAATAAAATAAATTATTCAATAGTTTTGACTTTTGATCAACATTGTACAAGCATTTTTATACAACTAAAATAATTAAATTAATAAATTTTATATTCAAATATATATATATATATATATATATATATATATTATAAGTAGATATTTGTATTCCACTCATGTGCTACTTATATTTAATCCGTCAGAGCTTGCGTTAATTTCATTGCACAAGATCCAATTATAAGCTCGTATAATTTCATTACTTATCCAATACAGTTTATCTTTATATATATTGCATCGGGATGAGATGTTAATTAATTAACTAATTAGTCAACTAACTTCTATAGGCATCGTGTATTATAGATAAATTAAATCAACTAATTAATTAATGAGCTATTAAGCTTGTTGCATTAACTATTTTATACATAAACATATTTTATAAGTTTATTTTCCTATAATTGTGAACAAAGCTTCTGCACCTATTTATAAAAAATAAAATAAAATAAATCAGAAAAAGACAGTTAACTTTCTTTTATGTTCTTATATAATGCTGAAATTTCTATTAGATGTAAGTCAATAGTTTTATAAAAAGCCTTTAAAAAATATATAATAGCCTGCTCAAGTACGTATCTTAAACAATTATAAATTAACTTCGATCCATAAAATCATTTTTCTAATCTTAGTATACATGCATAAATATAAATATATTAATCACATACTTATGATAACTTGAATAGGCCCTAAAAAAAGTCAAAAGCATACTTTAGCGTGAGATAATCAATTAAAAAAAATACTAAAATTTTTATATTTTTAACTATTGAATAACGTATTTATATTTTATAATATGTATTACTCGTTTAGCTAATAGTAATTATTTATTAAAGTTGTAAGAAATATAATTGTAATACTCAATTTGATATTTTTCATCGTCTAATCGACGTATATAATTTAACTAAGTTCGAACTAAAATACCTGAAAATCCTTGTTTATGGCCATCCCAATGATGCTAAAGATGGTAGCAAAAACTGCAACATTGAGCTGAAACTGCATAACAACTGTGTAATTAAGACCCCTTTTGGCCTTAGAATAACAAAGCTCAATACAAGGCCACAACAACCCAGTCAAAGCTGCACTTCCAAGAGTCAAGAAGAACCCAAGCAAATACTGCCGGTTAGACACCCCGGCCGGCCGATCTCCGCTGGCCCGAAGACCCAACATGGCCGAACCCAGCGTCATTAAAACCACAGAGTTTATAGAAAACGCAGTGAACTTCTGCTTCACGATAATCCTTGCAAACACAGCGATAAAAGCGAGTTGGGTCGCAAAGAGAAGCGAAGAAGTTGAGACAGGAAGGTAAGACAACCCAAGCGTGTACATGAAGTTAGATAGCCCGACAAATATCCCGGTGACAGCGCTGAAGAGAAACAACTTGGGCTCCATGAAGAACAGGGAAGTAGACAAGCCTTGATGATAAGTAGATTGAAAGAAGAGGATGAAGAGAGGAAGGAAGAGGATTGGAAAACCAGCAGATTGAGTAAAGGTAGAGATCCATTTTCTGGATCCTCCATGAAGAAAGTAGAGACGAGTTAGAAGAGGACTTCCTATTGTTCCTATAGCCATGAAAAAGCAGCTGGGAAGAAGAACAGGCCAATTAATGGCTTTCTTGGTTTCACTGGTACTAGTATCAGAAGAGTTGTTGCTAGATTTTGGAGGTTGGGTTGTAGGTAAAGTTCCTTCTTCATCAGTGCTCTCTATGTTCATGGAAGTTATAGCCATGATTAATTAGAGGGAGTTCAAAGGACAAGAAATTGAGCAAGTAATGAAGAAAGTATGGCGTAGAGCAAACGGGGAATCGCATATATATATGTATATAGGTCAATGGATATTACTTTTTCTTATATTACTGGATCACATTTATACAAGTAATTTATTTAAGTTCATTGATTTGTCAACAGCTTATAACTTTATAACGTTATATACATTTGTAGACAATCCATATTAATTATGTATAGATTTTCGTTTGATTAATTATATATACATTGTAAGGAAATAATTCAATTGCAAATCAACTGCTTAATGGTGTTATGTTTGTCTTATATGCTTTGATTTGTCATTATATAAATTTGAGCAAATTTCTACATATTACACGTTTGAGCCAATTGAAATTTCTTCGAAACATTTTTTTTTTTTTAAACCGTTTTGTTTCTCCAACATCTCTAGCTGGTGCAACAAACTCTGATTTTATTATTGAATTTGCATCGTTATATCTATAAAGGAGCTCCTAGTGAAAATTTAGTTTAATCTGATATTAACGTTTAGTTTAGAAACTTGTAAGTCTTATTCTAAAATTCATTAGAACTTTTGCTCTCTTTTTCCTTCTAAACTTTAAATAGTTTTAGGTTAATTTAATAATTATACATTAAGGGGAAGTGGGTAGTTGTGGTATGTGGGTAATTGTGAGTTACTTTAAAAAACAATTAGTTGTATAAAATTACCAGTTTGATTCAATTAGTTTTATTTTTTTTATTCTTTTTTAAAGAACAAAAGAGAGATAAGATGGAAAAATGTAAAAGTGGTCATGCAATATAAAAGTAAAATAACACATATTATACTAAAATAGATATAGATAAATTCTGAAGGAGAACAACATTTTGGATAATAGGCATGATCAAGATTTCTTGGATTATCGTGCTTTAAAATGAAAGCTTGTGAGGGAGTGGATAGCTAACAGCATCTCCAATGGAAAATGTTGATAGGAATCAATGTCTTTGTTACATTGGACTTGATAGATATTAAATTAAAAAATACATTTAAATATGGACTTTTGATGTGAAATTAATCTTAATAGAAATATAAGTAGAATTTATCAACATGACCATTTCAGACAGTCATATTTGTAGACTTAAATCAAATGTCATCTCTAACTATTATCCACTTTCTCATTTTCCAATTAATTACTGAGTTTTACTCACTGTAGAAAAATATTTAATTTTTGGGTTCAGGTATAAAACACTGTCCATAGTAAAAATTGTACCTATAAGATTATAGTGCAAGGCTTAATTAGCATTTTAATAACAAGAATCAGTGAAAATTACTTACCTATGCGTCAAATCCGGTGAAAAATCGAGCTTTCCCTTCTTTTTTCCTTTTCTTTCTTCGTTCTATTTCATTCTGTAGTTTGGTTTCTTTTTTTTTGTTTTCTATTTTGTACATGAAAAACGAGAAGGAGAGGGATAAACAAGTTATCCACCGCCACCTCATGTGTTGATTAATGTATGACCACCATGTATACCATCCATTCATCCATATTGTGACGACCCATGATTTGATATACAAAAAATTATAGGGTCTAATGTGTGAATTTTCTGAAATTTTAGTGAAAATATATGAATTTTACTCAATTTTTCCTAATTTTGAGTTATTTATTGGAGAAATTTAGAATAACGGGAAAAAATACAATTTTGAGGGAAAAATACATGAAATTTTAAGAAAAATATAATTTCTTGAGAAAAATGATTTTTAGAATTGATTGTTGAATTTTCAGAATAACTATGAAATTTTTAGAGTAATTAATAGAATTTTTGGATGAAAAATGTAAATTTTGGGTAATTATTTAATTTTGGAGGAAATAATTATTTAAATGATGAAGATTGATGTATAATTGGAAGATTTGATGAAAAGGTGATTTATTAGTGATTTTAATAATTTTAGAAAAAAAATGCAAAAGTTAGATATATATATATATATATATGTGTGTGTGTGTGTGTGTGTGTGTATATATAAGAAAAGGAAAAAAAAAAAAAAGGGAATTGGGCTACCTGGGCAGCCCAGGCGCATGGGCCTGGACTGCCCAGGCCCATGTGGGCCGGGCTGGGTGCACAACCCAGCCCGCCTTCCCCTCTTCCTTCTTCCTTCTTCTCCTTCTTTCAGCTGAACAACAACAGGAATGGCAGAAAACCACCACCTTTCCTCATAGTTTTTGCCTTTTGTTTTGCCCTCTGATGTAACCACCAACTAATCTCTGAATTCTCAGTATGTTGGACACTAATACAAGCAAGAAAAGAGGGCCACGAACTGCTATAAGGGCTGCAAAAATCACCTTCAAACAACCCACCCACACCATTGCTACAAATTTTCAGCTTGAGCAAGTCATTTTCTATCTCTCATATCTTCCTCATCCGGGCTCCGTTTTGAGTGATCTCATAGTCTTTGGAAAGCTTAGACTGCCCTCTGCAAGAAGGTCTAAGCCACTGATCATGAACACGGACCATTTGGAGCAGAAACGACCATAAAACTTGCTGTTCGCGACTGCAAAAAACCCAGAAACGTGTGTTGTTCGAGTTTTACAAGGCCGATATCTCACTCATCCGAACTCTGATCTTGAGGTACCATAGCTTGTTTTGAAGCTTATAATGTCTACTTCAACTTTTATTTTATGAGAAATACCAACTGACCTCTTGAAACATGTCAAAAATGGCGTCGAAGGGAGGTTGTTTGTCACTACGAAACCCAGAAAACCAAACAAGTGTGTTTGACCGAGTTTTGTGAGTCGATTTCTCACTCGTCCAAGCTCAGATTTTAAGGTAATATGGCTCTTTTCGAAGCTTGTTATGTCTACTTCATTTTTTATTTTATGAAGAATAGCTAATGAGTACTTGAACCACGTCAAAATTGATGTCGAAATAGGCTACCGAACATGCTAATCTGATACTTAGAAAGTTTTTTGGAAAATCTGTCATGATACCATGATTTTGTGCTTTCTGTTATAAATTTTTTAAAATAATTATACATGTCTGATTTGCCTGAAATTTTGAGGATACGTTCATGAAACAACTAGGAATGTTGTGTAAAAATTTGGTCACAAAATAGATAAGTCTAAGGGGGTTAAATAAGTTGTCTCTTGACTATCTGTCATATGCAATCCAGAAAACCAAAATTTTCTGATATCACCCTTGGAAAACATTCTAAACGGGGTCCAAAATTCATGAAATAGAATTCTGGAGATACCTTAGGAAGTGTAGATCATAACTGGAAAATATTGCGCAAATCTGATATACGGATTGACAGTAAAAAAATTGTGAAGTCTTGCTGCGCAATTAGAACAAATAGGACTAGATTTGAGCAACTCTATGATTACACTCAAAAACTGTAGTAAATGAGATCAGAAAATTTGAAACAAAAATTTTGGGGAACATTTTAATCATTTAGATCAAATCTGGAAATTTTCATACAAATCCAACGGTCGGATTTATCACAGGAAATTCAAGAACTCCACCCTATAGATAGAAAGGAAAATCCAGAATTGAAGGTGTTCCTGTTATTTCAGTTGGAAAATGTATCAAAAAAAATTCAAAAATAGAAACATAAAATTGTTGTGAATATTTGAAGGGCCTGAATAAAATTTGGAAAGTTTCACGTAAATCCAACGGCTGGATTGATCGCAATAAAATTGATAAATTTGCTGCGCAAACTAAAGTAAAAGGCTTAGAATTGGCTAAGTACTAAAAATTGGGAATTTTGACTCGATTTTGACCATATTGATCAATGATGGCCAACTTTGACTAAGGTGACCGAGTTTTACCGAGGTTGACCAAGTTTGACCGAGTCGATTTTTTGGTCGACTAAGACCGACTAGGGGTAGTGGGACCGGAATTAAACAACATTTTATGAGGAACTGAAATTGAGTTAATATAATTTAGATTTGAACATATATCGCAGGACTGGGCTGAGTGTCGGGGGACATCGGTGCACGGGACCCGAGGTGAGTAATTTGACCTAGTTGTTATCTTAACTGTATTTCTTGCATGAAAAATGATTGAAATTGTCATCGATTGAATGGTTTCATATGTTTGAACTACATGGTTGATTTAAAATATATGTAGTCGTCCACCGATAGTGAGACCATAGGCTTGAGACCCGCTCGAGCATGGCACTTGAGGACCGAGCACAGGGTTAGGGCGTTCAATGAATGCACCTAGCCCTTGAACCGCTTGAGTGGCTAGTACGTCTGACTCATGACCCGCTCGAGCGATGACCATAGGGTTGTATTGATGATTTAAACCCTAGTCTAGATATAGTTTTGAGCTGCATGTATTTGAATTACTTTTTTTTAACGGTTGTACTATTTATAATTGTTTTACTACATACCATGCCTTCAATTACTACTCATGCATACATGCACGGTTTTCGGAGTGCTAGTTAGATGATATACTGGTTTTCCTACTCACTGAGCCATGTTGAATATTAGGCTCACTACGCTACTAACATTTCAGGTTCCTCAGCGACTGATAGAGGGAAAGGCGTGGTGATAGCCTAGTCTTCGTGTGGTCTTGTATTCTCTTTTGTTTCTATCGATAGGTCGGTCATTTTTTTTTGTAAGTCTGAACTTCTAAATGTCGAACTATGTACGCTTGTACTTTTGGAACATGATAACATGTAATACATCGTTTACTTTCGTACTTTAATTAAATAGATGTTTAGATTACTCTGATGTGGCATAGATGTCGAGGTTGGAAAGGCTTAACGGAGGCTGGGAGGACTTGACTCGATAAGTCAGTTCGTTGAGCCGTCGTGCCGGTCGGGTCACCCTTCGGCTAGGGAAGGGGTCCCGACAGACTACGCCTTTTTATTGTCACAGTCCACCCGGCCCACCGGTCCCACCGGACCTACGCCGCGTGGCAGCTGCATGACACACCGCATGGCGGCCGCATGGCACAATGCGTGGCAATCGCATGGCACACCGCGTGGCGGCTGTGACTCACTAGCTCAATGGTAGCAGATGAGGAATGAACTAGGTACTTAAGCCCCAAGTCCTAGGTTCGAATCTTTGCAGAGGCGAAGGAAAACCCCTAGGAAAGGGGACAGTACCTCGTGAGTCACAACCGCCACGCGGCGTAGGTCCGGTGGACCCAGTGGGGTGTGACACATATCCTATTTTCATTGTTTGTTTTATTCATTTTGTTTTTTCCCCCAAACCAAAACGTGTCAAACTTAGCTATTGAAGATTGTGTGGCCCTAATTCACCACCACCACCTACATTAATTACTCAAATTCACCACCACTTAATTATTGAATAATTTATTCAAATACACCATCACCTACATTAATTACTCAAATTTCAAATCTTTACTTTTGTGTATGCCAACCGTCCCACCATATGCAAATACAAACCATTCCCTTCATTTCCCTTTATTGCTCAACCAATTAAATTTAATGTCTCAACTTAACTAACTAAACCTCCTACCATCATATCATTTCATTCCATTCTTTATCTTCTCACGTAAGGCACCTCTAAGATATATATATGTGTTTGACCAATGAAATTTTGGTCTTTTGACTTATATTAACAACCACTCACCTTATCATATCATTTTTCTATCTTAATAACCGACTACATCATATTTACTTTTATATTATATCTTATTTGTTTGCTCAAAATCATATCACCCATATACATTAATGAGATATGTAAACATGTATCTACAACCCATTTAATATATATATTTTTTTCATTATTTATAATGTAGTTAAATTATTATTATTATCATTAAATTACCCAAATGTATTTTATTTTCTAAACATCTTTATAAATTACATTTTACAAATAATTTAGTTTAACTAATTTATACGTGTAACTTATATTATTAATACTTGTGTATAAGTACACGAGTAATCTGTACAAATACGTATATTTATATAAATTTATCTTTAATTAAATTAATTTATGAGTCATAATAATTACGGTTCGTTACAAAATGCTATCTTAAGAAACACTCGCATGGCATCGTCAAGGACCTTTTGATGTCAAAGTCGGCTAATCACATAAAGTTGATAATTTGAAAGGATGAGTTGAGGTGAATTAAGAATAACAAACTTTACCCACAAACAACTATGAATGTTGGAGCAACAAATTTGAGCAACACAAGACAAATAATGATCAATGAAGGATGACCATGATTTGAGCAACACAACACAAGACAAATTTGAGCAACTATGAAGTGGAAAAGACACCATGATTTTAGATAATTATGATCAATGAAGGATGACCTAAAAATAAGAAATCAAGAGAAAAAGGTTATCACAAGGAACATCAATATGATGTTGGCTAAAGACCATACATGCCTAATTCAACTAAGCTCATAGATTAAATAATCCAAAAGGATGACCTAAGTTGAGTTAAATATTATGTCCATTGGTTGTGCATAGCCTATGTATAACGTGGTTGGAGTTTGTTGGGACTGCTATAACAACTTGACCCTCACAATAGTTTGATGACGTAACACTTTGCCTTACCAAACTACTATTTAGCCTCACACCGGGCACTCATAACCATCATGGTACGATAATAAGCAACATCACAGTAGAAAATATGTTGCTCATATAAACAATGAAAACTTGTATATTTTAATATTTACAAAGTTTAGGATTACTTTTAACTAAGTTTTATTTTTACAACATATCAAAATATGACCAACTTAAACACTCAATACCCTAAAAATCTTAAGCGATTAGAACACCTTTGAGTCTTTCACTTGATAGATGTTTTGACAGTTAACAACACTTAGAGCCAGTTCATAATCATTCCAAACTTATGTTTATCGTCCATTTTTTGCAATAGCACCACAAAAGTAACATGACAAGCAAATACATCTATCTACTCACATATCCAAGCACAAATTTAAAAATTTGTGTCTGTCATTCTTGAGTCTAGGTGAAGCTTCAAAAACTCGAAGCAATAAAATCGATTAAAACATACAATTCATGCCACATTAAAATCATTATATGCATAGAAATATGGACAATATACAGTTAATAGAAAATAATGTACTCAACCAATTGAAACAAAATTTTGCAGAGTTATTTCTCATCCCTAATACTAACCTTAAGATTTTCCTCAAAATTTTTAGACTAAGTTCCACACCCTTTTCAATCCCACTAGTACGTAGCATATTATTTCTAGTAGAAGATTGTGGTGTATATCTAGCAAGGCATCCTTTTTGGGTTATGTTTGCCTAGTCTAGCACGTGTTCCTTTTTGTGTTCTGTAACCTTATTTATTCTAGTCTCATATTATAATATTCACATTCTAAAATTCCATTCAACATAAAACACAATTCAGGGGTTCATTGCTTACACAATGTTTTCAAAAGAACGTATGCTTACACAATTTGTCATCTACTGTCTTTCCAAAATGATAAAGTTAATCATTCCATTTCATGCATACAACAAGGATTAGTTATTCTTCTTGCAATTATTCAAAACTTTCGACGAAGTTCAGATTCCACCGCCGACTGCATCGTCTCTGTTCATCTGCATGATCTGTTGCTGCTGCAAATCGTTACCCCTTCTTCCTCTACTTCGTTGCTGAAATCACCTTGCCGCTGTGTTCACCACCGTTTGGAGTCGCCGTTTTACTTGTTCTGTACGCCATTTTCAAGATCTGGTATTGGTTCGTGTTGGTTCGCTCTTCTGCTGCTTCCCCTGTTTTGAAATCGTTTTCTTCTGTTGCTGCACAACAATTTCTGCTGGCTGGTGCTTCTGAAATTACACTCACCTTCTCTTCTCGTTCGCCATTAATAGCGCTTCTGAAGTTCTTCTTGAGAGATCTGTTACAGAGACGGAGTTTGATTAGAGTGCTTCTCGTTCTGCGCGAGCAACTTCTTCTTGTCACAGCCCTCGCAAGGCTTCGCGTTCCAGAACTCATTGCCGGCGACGCCTTCTTTTCCCGTTTGCAAATCTGCACATGTACGTGCTCGCCGAGATCTGATTTTGGTGGCCTCCCTTTCTTCCTCTTTGGAAGCCACGTCTTCTCCATGGAGGCTCTCGTTTTTATTTTCTTTTTTTTTTTTTTTTTCTCTGCTGGTTTTTTTTCACCTTTTTTTTTCCGCTCATTCAATAAGGGTTTTTTTTTTTCATCTTTTTACTTTTGCAGATAGAGATACAGACAAGGCAGGGAGGGTTTCAATAGCTGGAATAAGCCGGCCATTGGGTTCAGCTGGTTAAGCCGGCCATTGGCCGACTGACCGAAAACACCAAAAGTGATCAAAACTCACTCTAACACCACTGTTGGGAGTGATAATAATTATTTTTAAATTTAATTTTTCACTTTTATTTCTCCAAAACTTATTGTTGTTGTTGTTACAACTCTTACATTTCATACATATATATAATTTATTTATTTTGTTTAAATATTATAAATAACTACTAATGAACAACCACTTTTTATTGTAGTGACGGTCTGTAATGGTTCATGCGGCTGGTCACTACTCTTGACTGTTTCTTGATAATCTAGATCGTAACTTTATGATCCTCATAATTTAGATTATCTAAATTATATTAATTCTTAAAACCTTGTGAAATCCAGTTTTCAAGGTGCAGAATTGATGGTGTTGAAGACGGAAAGGAGTTGCAGCAAAAGGGACGAGGAAGATGAAAAAGAGTCCCAAAAGGAGTTGTAGCAAAAGTGACTAGGAAGATGAAAATGAGTCTGCAGAGGATAGAAAAAACAAGAAGAAGATAACCAAGCTAAAGAGAAGTGTTTCTATTTGATGTTTTAATTCATCCAATCTCGCGACCTAGCATCCAAATGCCATTCTTCGTTCTTCCCATGCATAAGGTCTCTAATTGTTTGCTCAGGTTAGGGCATCTCTAGCGCGAGTTTGATGGCGTTCAATTGAACGCCACATCAGTACTAAGAATATTGAGTGTTCGATATTAAATGCATTGCAAACCTTTATTTTTTTATAAAATAACTAATGTGGACAACTATTGTCCCCAATACTCGTTTAATGCGCTTGTGATGCCTTTAGAGCTTCTCTAACCCATTACTATTTTGGCGCTGGGTTAGAGCAACCCAGTGCCAAAATCAACTTCATCTTGACGCTAGTGAACAGTTCACACCATTTTGATGCGGCATCGTTCACCAACGCCATCTTTGGGGCTGGTATATTGTGTTTTTTTAATTTTTTTGATTTTTGAAATCAATAGTTTTCTTTTTATTTTAGTTATAATTTTGATTAAAAATTTGTTATTGGAATTATATTTGTTAAGTTAAAATTTTAATTATTTTAAAATATTTAATTATGTTATTTATTTTTATATTATTAAAGTTTATTATTTTAAACTTATCTTTATTCTTTATAATATTTATTTACTAATGATCTACAAAATAATTTATAATTCATTAATTTTAATTAATTATTATAAAATTAAATAAATTTAATTAATTATGACATAATAAAATAATTTATAACTTTTATAGTATATTATTTTTATTTATTTATTTATTAATAATTAACTTAATATTGAATAAATATGTGAAACAAAATTATGTATAAAAATAATTTTTTTAAAAATAATAAAAAAAGATAAAAAAGAATATTTTAAGAATTTTTTTTAAGTGAAAAATGGAATAATGAATTAGTAAAGAAATTACTATTTGATATTGAAGTAACTTGAAAATAGAATAAAAAAATAAAATTTGAATTGGAGATGCCCTTAGTAAGTGATAACTTTGTGTTGTGCTACTATATTTTTTCCTAGGTTATCATCGTTGTCATTGCAGCCACGTGTTTGTGCCTCATATGTAGTTTTGTTCGACATGGCCTATGCCATCTTCATATGTGTAATTTTGCTCTAACATATCTATAAATAATTTTCTCTGCAAAAGCTTTTATGTCCTTCAATTAGAAAACGCATCATCTTGAAGCTGGCCTTTTTTTCTTCCTTCACCATTAAATTCATAATTTTAAAATTTCGATCCAATCAACATATGAAGAAT
>JAJIYU010013975.1:0-13528 GCA_030144865.1 Tinospora cordifolia
TAGTAAGATTGAGGCTTAACAGTGTCTTGGCAAGCTCGGCTTGCGAGCGGGTTTGTTGGGACACTGTGCCGGTCGATTCGCCCTTCATCCTAGGGAAGGGGTCCCGACAAAAAGTATCCGGTAGCACTTCGTTACTTCAACTTTAACTGTTGTAGAATTTTTGCAGTACTCTGTTACTTCTACCCCAATTGTTGTTTTGAACAATCCTAAAGAAAAAAGAATCTATCAGTTCTTGCTAGGATGAAAGGATTGTGAGCACAAGGCACTTATATATAGACTTTGGGAGAGTGAAAATTGGTAACTTTGGATGGCAAGTCAAAGACAACTTTTTAATTTTCTCTTGCATATAAATTAGCAAGATCCGATATTTAGAGTTTATTTTATTATTATTATTATTTATTTTTTTTATATATTTTTTTGACATTCCGTAATTTTTTGTTGGAAACCTGTTGAGATTCATTTTTGGTTATAATTTATACGCAAATCACTTCATATATTGGCAGCTTGACACAATTCATTCTTTCTATATATATTTATATAAATATATTGGCAGCTCGTCCCAAGTTAATACATTCAATTCACTTTATATTTTGAGGCAATTCATGTAAGTTGCAATACTTCTATATATATATATATATATGAATAATTATGTATATGTGGATTGATTTCAGAAAAAAAAAGTGGCACACCAAATGAAAAAAAAACCAAAACAAAAAAATCAAACATTATATATATATATTACGGGTGGTGCACCCATATTTTTTTTTGTTTTCTTTTTCTTGCTCTCTATATTTTACTAATATAATCCATATCTATACAAATATTTAATTGCTAATTTTTACAACCATATATTGCTATTTTTTTAACCTATATGTATATAATATAAACTTGCTAATACTTCTATATTTTTATTTTGATATTTTCTTTATTTCCAGTATTCAAATTTCTTGTTATTTATATTATCCAAATTTTTAAAATTTTTTTCAATCTCTAATTTATATTTCTATTCTATTTCAATTGTACAATTAAACTGTAAATTCTATATATTTTGTTACCATTTTTTTATGATGTATTAAATCTAAATCAACTAGCTAACTAAATAATTTACTTAAATAACTTATTAATAATATTTCTTACTTTTACTTTTGCAACCATATATATAACTTGTTAATCAGGGTTTATTAATTAATTCGATTAATAAATTTTGTATTTCTATTTTCTTTATAATATATATATATATATATATATATATATTCAGTTAAGCTACACAATAAATTACACCTAAGTTTTCACATAATATATTTTAATATATAAATTATACTTACTAATTTTCTTGCATTTAATAATATCACTTATTGTTTTAAACAAAATTTAATGATTATTTAATGTACTAAATAATCTTACTAATATTTCTTTAATAAATTTAATAAACCTTATATAATAAACCTTTGAATAAGATTTCTTATTTTTATCTTATATATTTACACTATTATTTTTATTTTTTTCAATTAGGCTACAAATTAAAATTATGCCCATATTTTGTATTAAATATTTTTTTTAAGAATTGAAAGTAATTCCTTAAAGTTTTTTATTTTTTATTTTTATCTTTTTAGAGACTTACTTAAATATCATTTTTTTTATAATTAACTTTACTTGTTTGATATTTTTATTTAAATATCAAATTAAGGCTTTGTTTGGCTATTTTATTTTATACCTATTGCTATTTTTCTTGCAAACTTTTTATTTCTTGGGTGACTATGTGAATTAACCAATTTTCTTGAAATTGGTATATAATAAGCTTCTTAATGTGGTTTCTTTTTTTTTTCTCTCTTATATATTTCTATACCTCATTATTTTATATATTTCATATTATTTTTCATTTTTGGGTAACTTTTTTATATCGAAATATGTACGATTTTTGCACTAAAATTCTTATATTATTATATCTCTATAACATTTTATTTTTCATTTGCCAACTCATACTTTACAACCAAAAATTTATTAAAATCTTCGAAATTAATTCACTTAACTTATTTCATTAAACTTATTTATTTTTAATTATTTGATAAAATTCTAGGGTATTACAATATAGTAGATGAACCCATAAAGAGACAAGAACCACTCATTCATTAAAATCTTCAAACTTGAATATTGCTATGACTTAGATATACCCAGACGACATAACATAGGGAACCCCACTAACAAGGAATAGATGGATTAAAGATTGACTTGGAAGATGAACCTGAAGGAATTGTGCTCAATGAGCCAACTTACAAATTGAGCTAAGAAATAAAACAAAGCATATTGCCATACTATTGCATAAATGTTCAAGAGATGATTCTAAGGTTACTAGAGACTGAGATAAATTTACTTGAGAAGGAAAAAGAAATAAGAGAATAGAAGGAAGAAAAGTATTAGCAATTTGAAAAATATTTACTATATTTAAAACATTAAGTTAAACTAATGAGCCATTGTATGTTTGAATCTTAGGAAAAAAACTCATGATTAAACTTTTTAATCCTTTAAGAACTTAACTTGTAATATCGCAAAACCCCCAAGCTCTTATTTGAACTTAACCATAAGGCGGGTTTGGGCCGGTATTACTTTACAAGTGACTCACACTTGACTTTTTAATTCTTTTATTCTAAGTCTTATTGAATATTTAGAGTACTTAACTCACTTAGACTTAAATAATTAATCCAAAAAGACAAAACAATTAGAAATGAAAGAAATCATTAACATTGTTTATTTATTGAATAAAGGAAAGAGTACAAAACTCAAATGAACCTATTACAGCAAAAATCTTTAATTCAAATGTAGCGGAATATCATAATTGGGCAACATGCTCTTACATTAAAAATAGAAACTTTCTAAATAAAAATATCCTATCTAATATCACGCTTTTTCAAAGATTCAATTTCCTAAAAAGATGAAATTAGGAAGGGTGAACACATAGCCTACTGGACCATTCAAAGACAACTAAATTATTATCTTAAATCAATAAAACATCCAATTTCAGACACTTATAAGTATTAGGTGTTTCAAACAATTTCTTGTTAACAGTTGTAACTTAGACTAAAAGGGTTCCAAACCTTGTTATTCTTATCAAAATACCTCCCTTGAATGAAAAGACAATTCTTTATGCCAAATTTCATTGGACTTAGGGTCTCACCCATATTCCAAGTACTTTGGGACTTTGCCTATGTGAATTAATCATGTGTAAAGAACACCCACAGTAATTCCCATGGATCGCTGTGACAGTACGTGGTTCTTTATATCAAAGTCTTTCATTTAATCTTATATTCATGAATCATAAACTAAACTAAATAAATTCAGCATAATCATCATGTAAACATCTAGTGCACGAAGTGTCACATAGCATGCATTATTTATTAAAATAAACCTAAGTATGTGAGATCTATGCATGACATGATTTAATGAATGAATTAACATGGAATACATGCTAAACTAAAAATTAAAACATGCTTATCGAACTGAAATTGAAATATGCATGATAAATTGAATTTAAAACTTGCATGAACATCTTATTATTTTTAAACAATAAAGTGGAGGTTCTAGAAATCACTTCCACCTCAATTAGTTGATCAAAATTCAGAAATTTGGTAGTACTTGGGTACTCTAAGACCTTCAAACACCCAAGAACACACATAAGATCACTCAAGAACAGTTCAAGATTACTCAAAAAATTGAGGGGGTTGCCAAGAAGAATGCTAGAGAAAACATGAGGGATTTTATCAATTCTTGCTTTGGAATGAAGAAAATGAGAGCACAGGGGGTCTTTATATAGAGTTTTTCGAGCACCAGGGGACGATTTTGAGTGTGCTCAAAAAATAACTTTCCATCTCTCTTGTCTGGACATTTTTGCATGTGAAGAGTGAGTGTGCACACGGTTTGGGTAAATGAGCAAATAGGGTTTCCTTTCCCTAGTGTGAAGACATTGTTTGAGCTTGATTAAGTTTCCTTTTCATCTGTGAACACAAAGTTTGAGCTTTGTTTGAGTTTCCTTCTCATGTGTGAGCACAAAGTTTGAGCTTGATTGAGTTTCCTTCTCATGTGTGAACACAATCTTAGCTTAAGCAACTTTCCCATTTTATTTCCTTGGGAGTACTTGTGTGCATATGGGAACTTCTATTTGTGGAACCTTCTAATATTGGAAACTCCCATTCTTGGTTTCTTTAGTATGCTCATGGGCAACTTTCTAATATTGGAAACTTCCATTCATGGTTTTCTTGTGTGCTCATGGGAAACCTTCTAATATTGGGAACTTTCTATTTTGTTTTCTTTGTGCACACATGTGAGCAACATGGTTTTAGGACTTTATAAATTTCCATTTTTCCTTTTTCTCTTGGATGCGATATCATGTTAATGTTTCTATTTTTCTTTCCTTCTTTATTCTTGTGGGACGCACCACTATGTGTGTAAATTTCTATTTTGTATTTTATTTCACATGAGACCATGCTTTTGAACAACTTTCTAATTCCCTTCTTATGACACCCATATTGACAAATGGATTTCTACTGAATTAATTTCATTTATCATTTAGGCCTCAATAATATTGCACCTCAATTTTCACAAATTTATCTTTCTTTTATTTCATTCCTCATTTCACTAAGACTTTTCGAGCAAATGGACTTCTACTAAATTAATTGGATATATAATTGATGGGAATCATGTCATTTCATTTCGTACAAATTTTTCAAGGTATTACGTAACTAGTAGATTTTAGTTGATTACTTGACCTTTTCCCACAACTGTGCACGTGACCACCCCATTAGAGCTACTATCGTGGCTTGAGAATTGTGTTTTTTGTGAACCCAAATTCAATGGGCAAATCACATTGGCCATGTAATAACCTAAAATTTGTAAAAAAAAAGATAAATAAAATTTAGTAAAATAGTAAAATTTTGAAAATTCGTTGAAATAATGGTGCAACAGACGTACGAATCAATGTATGAAGGGTTAGCAATCCAGAATGAAACACAAAACATTACACAGGGATTTCCCCATTGGTTACCGCGGTAATGGAATCCACTACTGTGGTAGTGATCCATTTGCCACGAAAATCAAATTAGAAACACAGTGTCTGGTTACTGCGATAATGCAATTCCCCTACCGCGGTAAAAACATATGCAAAAACATAATGTAAAGTTTCTAAAATGACTTTGAGAGGCTTCCAACGCGTGGGCAACTTCTAAAAATACGACTTGCTAATGTTTGTACATGGAAAACAAGTGAAACAGAGATTTAGGACGGTTTCTACAATGAAAACAACTCAAACATCCCAAAACCTGTCATTAAGAACTCTATATAAACCCCACCCAAACCTCCGTTTTCATCACTCAAGAAAGCACGAGTCTTCACCCTTCTTGCTCTCTTAGCTCTCTCCTTAATACCCTTTTTGTTCCGTAGCTACTCCACACAGCAACAGTAGTGATAGGAAGAAGAAAAAAAATGCAAAAAGTTGCTTCATAGTAGGAATTCAATCCATAAAACTAGTTTTTAGGCTTTTTTGGAGCAACCAAGAATTTGATGAATAAAAGAAGGTATAATGGCCTTGTCTTAGTCCCAAATACATGTTTTATGGTCTAGAAGTCGACGTAGTGGATGTCAGGACCATTTGAACACAAGGGATTAGAAACACATGCCCAGAAAGCTAGTTTTCCTACTAGTTACCATGGTTGTGATCAGTGTTATTGCAGTAATGCCATTGTTTTCCTCTATTTTTTGGAAATTTCACCCTAGCTATCATGATAGTATAACTGATTACTGTAGTAGTGTGTCCATGTTTCATCAATATCCACTGGTTACTACGGTAGCTTATCGCTGTAGTGCATCTACACTGTCTAATTTTCACTTTTTTGTTTTGATTATTGCGGTAATCCTTTTCCAACTGCTTACACAGACCAAATACCATAGCTAGGCTCATTAAGGGTGATATTCTTGCCATATAGGGCAAGGAACCATTAGAATATGATTCAAAAGCATTAGAAGGACATAATCACTTAGAAAAACATATTGAATCTTTTTTTATTAAGGTTAAAGGCTCAAAATAGCACCACAAGGACAGTATGGAAATTAAGCTTTGACGTGGAGATGATTTCTGCTTTTGGATTATTATTTTGATTCAAATGATATATGCATGTACATTTGCTTAGTCTAGGAATATGCCTTGAATCTACATATTATGCTTGAATGATATATGAATGTATATAATATTATGATCTATTAACATGTTTAAGATTGCTATGAATGATGATTGCCATGTTTTGATGCTTACATGTTTATTCATTTGATTTAATCCATTATTATCGTGATTTGTCACTAAAGAAAGATTAATAAAAATTATAACCATCCATCAACATGGTGATGTGTTTTATCGTGATTGTTCCAACCTAGACCTGACTTTTTGGAAATGGGGGTTTGGATTGACCCACTTCCTAAATTGTGAATTGGATGTTCGATATAACCCCACTTCACCGATGATGGGTTCGAGCGTTCGTATTTGACGTCTCTCTCCCTAGATTTGAAACACTGAGGCATCTTCCTTTCGGTCTTAATGTCAACTGATAACAAGTTACTATTCAAATCACCTAATCTGTGAAAGTGTTTGACATGTATGTTTTATTTGATTGAAATAATGATTTGAATATTTGGGATGATCCACTTGGTTCTTAGGCTCACCCCCTTTTCTAACATTTTTGGAAACTTATGATCAGAGGCTGCATGGACAATAGAGATTATTTTCAATGTCTTCTTTTCTAGTTTCGTCTCAATTGAGCATGTTGGTCTCTATGTTCATTTTCAGTCTAAAGATGTTTTATTGAATAAATTCAAAGGTTTGTGTACCCATTGAATATTGAAGTTGATTTTTCCAATAATGATATTGATTAATTTTATTCAAAGATTTCAAAGTGTTTTATGTGGAATCTATATGAGTTGACATGTCACAGTAAATCTCATAGAGTTGAGATAGTGAAAAGATAGAAAGAAAGGAAAGAAAGAGAAAAAGTGATGCACCGCCTCTCGGGTGGCCCCCGATCATTGATCAATGATTTGCACATAATGATAATGTGCTTGCTTTTCATTGTTGACCCAAGGACAGTATGGTAAATTTTCCCTTCGAACAAAAAACCAAATGCTATGGGCCACGAGGGGGAGGCAAGGTCTTATATGCCGACTTGTGTGTGTAACCATTCTATAGTTATGATATAGTATTAGCTATGGGTTGATTGACATCATATGAAACACATATTGATTTTTTTTAGATGTTGAGTCTTGTTAGTGTTACCCTTTGATGAATTAGATAAGATTTATGGACATAAGAAGAAAGTACTAAGAAACCCACTAGTAGTTTTTTTAACTACCATGAAATAGAAAGAGAATTTCAAAAGCCCTCATAGAGGAAGAAACCCAACCCATTTCAACATTAATACGTGAGATACTTATATTAGGTATTACCTAGATGTATTCCTTGATGACCTATTAGTATTGCCACCTCGAAGTTAATTTAAAATAAAAATATACCTTGGAACATTTTAAATTGCTATCCCACTTTATTGGAAGGTGTCCATAGAACTAATAGAGTGAAAGATCTAGTTAGATGAACTTCAATGGAAAGCTTTCATAAGGCCAAGTGAGTCAACATGGGGTGCTCTAGTATTATTTGTCAAAAAGAAAGATGAGTTGATGTAGCTATGCCTTGATTATTAAAGACCTAACCTATCGCGACCCCTTCTCGAGTGACATCACTATCGACATAGAATTCTCAGACATGTCAGAGTACTAACACGTCAAAAACCCTATAAGCCTTCCTAACCAAATCACCAATTTACTGAGAATTTTGACAGAGTCTCCTCTAAAAACATAGCATATCACCAAATTCAAATTTCCTGATAGATCACAATCAATATAAAAAGAAACATATATCTTTTCATAGAATTAACCATACATTCACACAATCCATAATTTGTTCTAACATTATATCTAGATGATAACAAGTCTATACACATCCCCAAATACAATAATCTAGCTAACTTTTTACAATTACTACCTACTATTACGTTTTTTAAACTAGTAATGATATTACAACATCTTCCCTTTTCCTTTCCTGTCAAAACCTAGAGAAAATGATTTAGAGTAGAGTGAGCAAACAACAATCTCAGTGAATTATGTAACTTCTGGTATTATATAATCATTATATGTGTAAAAATATGCAAGACAAAACAAATTTAAAATTACTACCAAACGAAATAAAAATAACATACATGCATAATGTAGTGTGTGACTATGCATTCAGTTTCAATAATGTGCAATCTTCTTAAAAACATGAACCATCTCCCTCCTTCCAGATAACAAAGCAAATTTGCTCCTCACTGCACAAATGAGGAGTGCACTGGCCTCTAGTTATCCAATTATCTGTCATTTCTATCTCATTCATCTCACGCAAGGAAAACACCAACGAAGAGTACTACAACGGTTAATCCTATGTCTACTTCTTGAGACTATGACAAATAGAAATGCTGCCACGTCAATAACCTACTTAGGTATAAAATCACATGCTACAATGCATCAAAATTATTTCATGAAATTCAAATAAGTATGAAATGCAATATATCATTCGATTTAAGCAAAATCAACATTTTAAATACAATACCAATGTCATACATAATATCACAAGTAAATATTACTCACCAAAATTAATCCAAATAGCCAATAACAATTTATCTCCATAACACCAAAATAATCTTGTCACCAAAAATCATTTTACATGCATCAAATCAAATTCTTCTCATTTAAATTTATTCTATAAATCATTTTTAACGTATTTACATCTTATATTTATTCCAATATATGCATTTGATCCCATGTATTGGTGCACATTAACCTGAATAGGCTCAATAATCTTTAAGATAACTTTTTTGCTCATTTAAAATATTTTTATAGTAGAAACTATTAAAAATAGGGTTCCCAATTATATTTTTATTAATTTTTTTAAATTTCGATAAATAACTCAATTGGTCAATTGCTCACCAAAATTTCAATTGATGTCCGAAATTCACGAATTTAGTGTCGATGGGTATGTATTTTTGTTCTCTAAATTTCTATAGGATCTAATTAGAATTTTATTAGGGTTTAACATATAAGAAAGCCCCTGCAAAGATTATTCAACTTTGGGTATTTATTTTGGTCTCTATAAGATAAACGAATAAAAACTAACTATAGATCTGAGATTTACATATCATTAGGAGTGTATTGATATAATTTTTACTGAGTTTTACTCACGATGGGGTAACACCCAATTTTTAGGTATTACTATAAAACATCCCTTATAGTAAAAATTATACTCCTAGGATCGTAATATGCAGCTTATTTAACATTTTTATTACAAGAATAAGGAGAAATGACTTACTTATGTGACAAATCCATCGAAAAATTAGATTTCCCTTTTGTTCTGTGCGTATGTTTCCCTCTCTAGTCTAGTTTGTAACACCCCAAAGTTTTCAAACGCACACAACTCGAGGATAAATTTTTTAAAAATTATGAAATAAATATAAAAATGTGTGAAAACATGTTTTAAATGACTATTATATGGTATGGTATGGAAATAAAATAAGTTTAGATGTTTAAAAATGGAAAAAATGTTGAAAATGCATGAAAAAAATTGGGTACCATGCGGTCACCAGAGAATGACCACGGTCATCAGTGCAAAATCTAGAAATAAATTAGGTCACCGTGGTGACCGCGGTCCGTAAAGTGCCAACCGCGGTCATTACGCGAAATTTAAACAGTTTGGAGCCCTAAATTCGTCATTTCACGCACAGAAATTCTCCAGTTGATCCAGAGTTCCAGAGAGACGATCCAGAGTTGATTCAAGGAAGAGCTAAGGGTCTAAGGTAGGAATCTGAACTTTTAAATCATTTAAGTTTCAATTCTATCGATTCATTCAGATTCTGTAGCAGAAATAAGGGTTTTGAGGGTTTTGATTGTATAAAATGATCCGGAACCCTATGAGCTTGGATCTTCCTTCTAAATTGACAAATTATCGATCTAGAACTGAATTCTGGAGGTTTTGACTGTTCATTTGCAGTTTTAGACGAATCCAGAGGAAAGTTGCATATCTGGAGGATTTTTGGAGGGTGCAAATCGCTTGATAGGTAATAAAACCCAATCTATTCCTCTTTTGAAGTTGTAGTCAGTTCTAAATGTGTTCTATTCTTAGTTTGGAACGCGTTGACTATAATTTCATATTTTTGTGAGGAGAAATGGAAATTTGAATTTTCTAGATGTTTGTTGAAAAGGAATTGATGAGGATTTGGACTGAATGATGTGGTTTAGTCATTTCAGCCTGTAGATTTTGAGCGCGATCCTCGCAAGTAGGCGCAGGGGTCGTTCATTGATATTAGGTGGGTGGGATTCTCTTGCTCACTAGTATTATGTAGGCTTGAGGTTCAAGGCATGATGTTTGTGTAGCCTAGGGTGTTAGATGCATGCTAGGGTGTGTAGCATGTTCAGATGCCTTGATTGATGATTGAGCATGATGTCTGGTTATATGCTTTCATTATTTGCTTGAATATGCGGCATAATGTCTGGTTATTTATGTCAATTGCTATATGATTTAGGTATTTTGAATGTTGATTGGGTATGAAATGAAACCTGTTGTAACTAAAGAAGATTAAATTAAGATTTAAAATCAACGTACCAGAGCGATGGTAGGTATCTGTCGACGACTCATGGACGTGGCCGTATTTGCCGCACGACTTCTTTTAGATCCCATCGTTGGTGTTCTTAGTGAAGCCTCCTGCGAAGGCTGAGAGTTCCTCGGACGGGCGAGCATTGGCCGTACACCATTGCTCCTATTCTTGGACGACGTGACAGGTCGTGAACGGTATCGTAGCTCGAGGCGGTACTGCCAGTATCGATTCTTGTCACCAGAGGAACACCGGGAGTATGACTCTTTCGGTCTTAGGATACAATAAAACAAATAACTGTGTGAAACGATTAATGTAATGAAAGTGTGTGCATGTTTTGGATTTCTGGTTTATATAATGCTAGTGATGTGTAGGGATGATCCACTGAGCTCTTGAGCTCACCCATTTTCTTTCATAGGTACTCACGGAGGTGGAGTACCCTAGTTGACCGCTGATTCAGGGTTGGTGTGGTGATCTCACTGGGAGATCACTGTTGGACTTGTGTTCTAGTTTTTGTTGTAATTTTCATTGATCATGTATATGTTTTGAACAGACCGTGTGGCCGAATATTTTTTTTGAAACTGTTGAACATTTTAAAATGTTATAGGGACTTTGGGTTCGGTGAGCTTATTTTGATCACAGTTTTGAGATAATTTTTGCGATGTTACTTTTAGAGATTATTATCATGTATATGATAGTTTTACTTGAGCCCTGATAGATGGGTTGATGCTTTGATGGTTTTCGTTGCAGAGATTTGCTTTCCATTATAGATATTTACTGTGAAAAATCCGGTGAAGTATTTGAAACTATTTTCTGAATTATGATATTCATCGATAAACATAGTAACATGTTTATCAGGATTGATATATTTTTCTCATTTGATGAAAATTGAGACTTGGGTTTAGTGTGTAGAAAGAGGTTGACAACCCCGGGTTCTCGGCGGATTAGACCCATAGAGAGATGAAAAGTCCTGCGTACACAGCAGAGAGCTGAAGGGAACACTAGTAGATGCGCTGGCCCCACATGACGCATGCATGAGGACTTGGGTTCCAGTTCGGGGGTTCGGGGGTGTCACATTGTGGTATCAGAGCTTGCTAGTAGTTCACTGGGCACATATGTTGTTTGATACCCCAGGATGGTGTCATAGCCTTGTTAGTAGCTCGCTGGGAAAGAGTACAGTCCAAGGTGGACTTGGTTTTTCACTGGAAATGGTCAGCGGATTTTGTTTTCACTGGAAATGCATTTGTATTGAATTTGAAATGTTTTTAAAAGTGATATGAGTAAGAGGTCATCTACTAGTGATTAGATGACTATGTGGCTAGAAGTCTAGAAGAGAATTGGGTGATACCAACGTGCTTGAGTTACCAGTCGTAGGTGGATAAGAGTAAATGTAGTAGCCCTGTAGGTGGAAGCTTTGCTCCCTGCGAGTGATGTGCTATGTGGAAATTTTCCAAGACTTGGGACCGATGGTATCACATAGGAAAAAAAAATCTACATAGTGTTGAAACACTAAGTCTAGGTAAAGACCAGGGGTGTGCTTTCTGACACAGTGGATCATACATTAAAAGCTTTAGGGCATGAAATAGAGACGGATAATGTGAAAATGCACACTTGTTTGGTCATGACACAGTTCAGAAGGATCCTGTATCACAGATCTCTCTATTATACTATGGTGAGGAAACTCAGTGTGGTATGCTTAGAGATGATGAGGTATGGAGGAAAACTGAACTTGGAGACTAACGACCAGGTATGGTGAGTGGTCGATTCCTTCGGCAGAACTTGTACGCACTGTATTCTACTAGATATGGGACGGTCGCGTACGGTGGGTCTTACGTTAGCCTTAGGGAGTGAGACACTTGCAGAATTGTAATGGGCGATGAACAGACTCTTTGGAAGAACGTGCACGCACTGTGTTCTACTGGTATGGGACGGTCGCGTACGGTGGGTCTTGCGTCATCCTTGGAGACCAGGATTTGGCATAAATATAAACTAGCCATAATGGAACAAGGATTCCATTATGCCAGCATGCATTGTTTGCTTGTTTGTTGGATGTTTGTTTTGGATACATGTGATATCACTATTTTGAGTATTGACACACAAATTCCTGTACCCAAAACTGAGTAAAATGCTGTCGACTTAGAAGCATAAACTTTTAGACCACTGAAACAAATCGAGAACTTAGAGATTTGAATTTAAAGTCACAATAGTACGACGACGAGATAGTTATAGGTAGGTTTGAATTACTTGGTATTATCACAAGTCACAGTGTCCAAAGATTTGAGGGAAAAGGTTGAAACTGAAATGGAAGTGGAAATAAAGTTGCATTACATTTAGTTATTGAAATTTTTGCTTCCTTATGATTAAGCTATGGGATACTGAAAATGATTTTTGACTTGTAGACTATGCCGAGAGGACGTTGTAGAGGTAGACCCAAGAGAGGTAGAGGCCGAGGTGAGGCTACTATTGAGCCGAGGCCTAGTGATGAGGGTACGTCTGTGGCAGCAGCACCGGCTGTGATTGCTTTGACACCAGAGGCTATTACAGAGATGATGCAGAGAGAAGTGGAGCAGGCTATAAGGACCCTACAGCCATCAGCACCAGTACAACCACAGGTGTAGCCACAGTTACCGACAGAGCCATTGGCACAGGCTCAGCCTCAGGCACATCAGGGGTTTGCATCCATGGAGGCAGTACCACAGAGTCGATCCGCAGGTTTCGACAAGGAGCAGAAGGATCTTCTGGTAGAGTTCTAGAAGTTGCGTCCCAGTACATTTGAGGGGACGGGCGAGTACATGCTAGCAGACAGGTGGTTTTCTGAG
>JAJIYU010013976.1:0-13509 GCA_030144865.1 Tinospora cordifolia
TTCATTATATAAAACTATATTTCTCTATATGTCATGTTTTCATGTATTGCTTCATTATTATTGTTCATATATACATGGACTATTTTTGGGATGTTTGTTGTAAGTAGCATGTTGGACTTACAACTCATTGAACCTGCTGTTGTAACTTGGGTTCACTATTCTACTACTAACATTTTAGGTCCGCCAATAGCTGACAAAGGAAAGGCGTTGTAATTGCATATTTTCCTTGGTGGTCCTGTTCCCTCTTCTTAGTTTTGTTATAGGTTGGTCACTTATGTTTATGTAATTAATGGTTCATTTGGATTTCTAAAACAAGACAATACCATAAGAGAAAAACCACCACAATGTATGGAAAGCGTTGTATTTGTTTTGAGACCTAATTGTAACATGTTGTTTATTCTTGGACTTCACTCTTTTACTTCACTTAATAAATGCTTATAATTACTCCGATGTCACTCAAAGTTGTGATTTGAGAGGCTTAACATTGATTAGGCAAACTTGGCTCAATGAGTAGGTTCGCTAAGTCATTGTGCTAGTAGAACTAGCCTTTAGCGTAAGGAAAGGGCTGAACACTATGTAAACAAGAATTTCAAATGAAAAGTCAAAAATCAATTGATACTTTGTAAGATTAGTCATGTGAAGTATAAATTAATTAAATAATGTACTAGTTATTTGTGAAAATTTGACATATCTAAAGTTTGATTGACCAATCGAGTTAAAAGATAAAATTTTCTTCGAGCAAAAATAAATGCAAAATATTTCTAAAGAGGAATAAAATAATATTTAGATTATGCCTCATGGAAAGAAAATAAATTTGATATAAATGTTTAATAAAAAGATATAAATTTGTTTCGTACGTGAGAAAATATCATAAATTTAATACATATGTGAAAGATTAAATGAAAATAAATATTGCTCATGATATTTATGGTATTTAAATGTGTCCATTGATATTTAAAAATGGAGATTTCACACTATAATTTGTGCAATGATATCAATATTAACAATGAGTAACTTAAACTCAATGAAAAATAAGACTAGTTTTATTTTAAATCTCAATACTTGATAGTATATGATGTGTTTGATACAAATGAATATTTTATGAAAATATTTCAAAGAAAAATGAATTTATAAATGATAAGATACATTAAAAATCTTTGAAAGATTTAAAATGCGTGTATTGAGGCCATTCTATTCAGCAGATTCAGCTCACAGGCACATTCACTGACTCACCTAAGTACTTCTAATGGACCTGTAGTGACTTATATTTTTGGACACCAAGTTGATCGGTTCGCTATGTGTATTATCATGTATTTTCCTAAATTTTTAAGAAAATACATGATTTTTCTCAATTTTCTCTAATTTTATCTATTTAATTGAAAGAATTTAAATTAATTGAGAAATATAATTTTTGGAAAGAGAATACATTAATTATTGGAGAAATGTGACTTTTGGGTAGAAAATATAATTTTTGGAGTAATTATTTGATTTTTTAGAAAAAAAATGAATTTTTAGGAATTTATTTGGTTTTAAGAGAAAAATATTAATTTTGAGATAAAATATGTGATTTTTAGGAAAATGGTTAATAAATAAATGATAATGATGGGAATAATAATAAAATAAATGGGTGAGTGAATGAATAAACAAATGTATATAATACTAAAAGAAAGGGAGAGAAAAAAGAAAGAAAAATGAAAAGAAAAGACCAAAAGGGTTTTGGTTGCCCAACCCCACAAGCCTGGTGCATAGGCCCCGGCCTATTTAGGTTGGACAGGTGTGTGGGCCTCACGGGCCGTGTGGGCTAGACAAGGCAGGTGGCCCAGCCCATGCACTTGGGTGGCCCACGAGCTTCAACGGCCCACTGTTCCCCTCCCCCTCTTTTCTTCTTCTCTCCCAGCCTCCACTTTCCAGATATTTATAGCAAAAAATAATGTATAGCTCTTGGCTTTTGGGCAGTGGTTATAGTCGTCTGTTAGGGTCGCCAACCAGATCACAAAGTCTAGCCAGCAGGGCACCTTCCATGGCCATCCATGAGCCACGTGGCAAGCTATTTGGCCATGCAAGGAACCTCCAAACATACAACAAAACCAAAAATTTCTACATTTTGCATTTGTAGCAGCCCATCTTCACCACCTCCTTTCTTCTTCTCCCAAGTCCAAAATGGCTGAGATTACAACAATTTGAAAGCTCTCATATTCCTTTCTAAGACCATGCATTTCATTGGTCCAAACCTATAGCCATTAGAAATAAAAACAATTACCAAAGTGAGGTGTTCAACATAGTTGAAAAGCTAGAATAGAGGAGTAGTGTTGATTCGAACTTTGGAGGAGTATTATCTAGCCAATTTGAGATCATTTCTTGAGGTAAAAGCACCCTTTCCCATCTTTGTCATGTTTATTTCAAGTTGCAATCGTTGAAAAACGAAAATTAAGCTCAAAAATGTGGTTTACAAGGTGGCAAAGTTGGTTGGTTGCCAACTATTACAATAGAAAGTAATCTTGGAGCCAACTTTGTAGCAACATTTGAGGTAGCTAGAGACGACCAATTGAGCTGAAACTTGGGGTGCTTAATCCTCACACTAGAGGCTACAAGAAGGTATAACTCCCATACTTTCAACTTCTATCTTCATGATTTTTCATGCATGCTAAGTTATCTTATTGCATAGGTTCTGGTACTTAGAGAAATTTTTAGAAATGTAATTGGGGCATGCTATGTGTTTGATGATATGTTTGAGTAGGGTCTTGGCCACCTTTGCTTACTAATTCAAAAGAGTCCTAATAGGAGGATTTTAATGGGGGAATTTTAATGGGGGAACTAAACATTTGAAAATCATGGAAAACATGAACATAGGAAACATTTGTGACACAACTGAGACTTTGGAGGATCAATTGACTGACCAAATCTTAGTATTTTGAGCAAAAATTTGGTAGAGACCTTATTGGGTATCCCAAATATAATTATACCAAATTTTGTCCAAATTTAAAGTGGGTAAGTGGGTCAATTTACATGAACAGTGACTATCTATCACATGAAAATTGAGAATTAAAAGTGACTGATATCCCATTTAAAAACCCTATCAAGTGAAGCCCAAAATTTCTAAACTAAAATTTTGGTAACAATTTGGGAAGTGTAGATCAAGTCTAAAAACTTTTGCACAAAAGTCTTCCCGCCTTTTGTTCCGCTCGCAAGTCCCAAAACTTATGAAGTTTCATTTCTGTAGTGGACCAATTCGTTTACATACCTTTTGACACACGGTTTGATCATAGAGAAATCGGGAAAATTTGCTGAGCAGTTGGAACATGAAGCTAAAAATTGACTAAGTGTGGAAAATTAGGGATTTTGACCAAATTGACCCCAATTTTGACCTATTTTGACCAAATTGAACCCATGTTGACTGAATTTGACCAAAATTGATCATGCTGACCAATTTAACTAGTTGACCAAGTTTGATCGATTGACTAAATTTGACCGAATCAAATTTACGTTGATTAAGATCGATTAGTGATAATGAAACTTGAATTGAGTCACGTTTTTAAAAGAAACTGAAATTAGGTTTAAATATCACAAATTCAAGCGTATACTATGGGACTGGGCCAAGTGTTGACGGGACATTGGTACCCAGGACCCGAGTTGAGTAATTTAACTCAAGTTTTTACTTTGACATATATTTCTTCTATAAAACATGAGTGAAATGACATGAGTTGAATGGTTTCATGTGATTTGAGCTACATTAAATTGCTTTGAAGTATGCATAGATGTACACTGATAATGAGACCATAGGCTCGAAGTCTAAGTCCAGGGTCAGGATACATGATGTGATCGGAATTAGATTCGAGGTTTGAGCATGGGGTTAGGGCATTTGATTAATGCACCTAGCTTCTGACCCTCTTAAGAGACAACACTTGAGGATCGAGCGCAGGATTAGGGTATTAGCGGAATACACCTAGCTTATGACCACTTGAGTGGCTAGTACGCTCGCTCGAGCGATAACCATAAGGTTGGATTCGATGATTTGAAACCCTAATCCAGATACAGTTTTTAACTAGCATGTATTTAAACTATTCTTCTTTAACTGCTACATTGTTTATCCTGCTTTTACTATATGCCATGTTTTCAAGCAATGTTTCCTCACTACTATTCACGTATGCATGCAAATTTTTTTTGGAATGTTGGTTATATGCAACATGCTGGTTTTACTACTCGTTGAGCCATGTTGAGACTTTAGGCTTATTACTCTACTAACATTTTAGGTCCATCGGTGGTTGACAAAGGGAAATGTGTGGTGATAGCCTAGTTTCCTTGGAAGTTCCTTTCCTTTTCTTGGTTTTTGTTAGAGGACGTTCATTTCTATAAATGTGAAACAAGACAATATGTAATATATAAACGACAACTCTTTGTAATTTTTGCTGACTTTCGTACTTCATAAAATGAATCCTTAAATTATTTTGATGTCACTTATTGTTGTTGTAATTAGAAAGGCTTAACGGTGATTAAGTGAACTTGACTTGGGCCGCGCTTCGGCCTTGGTAAGGGGTTGCGACAACATTGTTATTAGAGCCTAAGTTCAAAATTGAAGAACACTAATGAATAAAGGACTTAGGCGACATTAAAGTAATTGTAAAAGTAAACAAAATTCCAAACATAAAGGAAAAAAGGGAAAACTATTAATAATAAAACATATTTTGAACATAACGTACAATATTACTAAGTGTTTACGGTTGGGTCTTGTAATATTCAAAAAAAAAATTATAATTTAGTTGATGAAATACAATTAAAACTAAAATAAAATAAATGGAATAAGCAAATGCATAGAAAAATAAATAATAATATTATTAATAAAATTATTTAAATAAATATTGAATAAACTATAAAAAAAATTATGGAAGAATCCTATTAGAAGTAGAAAAAATTAATTAATTAGGGTTATTGACATGTGTATTTTTTTAATGCCCCATGTGGATCAAATTTAGAAAATAAATTTAAAAATCAAAGTATCTTGAGATTAAACTTACCCATATAATTATATTTTGGATAAATAAAAGGAGAATTTTGAATTCAACAACCCAACAAGATTTTCTCAAGAGATTTGACCAAATCAAATTTATCTTGAGAATATCATATTCAATCTCCTTTTCTTTCCTTACACTTCTATATGTTATGATTCTCTTTCTCCATTATTTCTCTCCTTACACTTCTATATATTACAGTTCTCTTTCTCCATTAAAGCCTTTAACCATTCCTTGTGAAGAGAACTAGTGAGTAATGAAAGGACATTGTTGGAGAAGTGCTAAACGTGGGTATAATATCCTTCAAATTGTATATATGTTTTTCTTTATGGTTGGTAGTCTAGATTCATAGCAGTTGTGTCGTTGGCCATGGCTGCCATGAAAGTTGCAATATTGTTGCAAATATTTCATATGCCACTTCCTTTCCTTTTTCTTTTCATGAATTTTCTTCTCCTCTCAACACCTGTTGGTTTTGATTTTGTTTTACTGGTAACTAATATAATGAACAAGAATAGAACATCTAGTCACAGTAGGTTATTAATCTTACTGCTCCCATCATTTCCCCTCTTCCATAATCACACCACGTATTGGCCATCACCATTACCATTACCATATTCTGCATTTTTAATAGTGAGCTGAAAACAGAGAATCACTAGGTTGAAAATAGAGTATTGCTACTGTCAATATTGCATTAACTATTTAAAAAAAAAAAAAAACAACTCAAACCTCACCTTATACTTTCAGCAATAGCCTTTGGAAGCTATTTGATTAACCACAGGTTAATAGCTTTTGGAAGTTTTTGACTAACCACTGGTTAATAGCCTTTGAAAGATTTTTGCAATTCACCACTATGTATAAGCAGATCATAATATAATGATAGTATGTTAAATGTTAGCCACTTCTCATGCAGATGAATATCATGCAATATGACTTCTACACCTTAAGTCGAGCATGAAATAGTTAATTACTTGTGTGAAATATAAATTATATAGTTATAATCATAGTTTTTATATGACTTCATAATATATTTATACACGTGTAGTGTATCTGGGATGTATCATGCATTTAATAAATTATTATTCACAGGATATTTAGAATTATGATCTAAATTGTACATTTTAGATTAACACGTATCCAATTTAGACAAAAACAATAATATAAACTCTAACAAGGAAATTAATTATTGTATGTGTGTAGGTTGACAAAGTCAAGTGATAGAGGGCCCAAATATGTTTGGATTTAATTTTTAGGTGGAGATGAGTACTCTTTCTCTTTTATATTATTTGAGTTTTAAATATTGAATGTGATTAATGGTTCTTTTTTGAATTTTTAGAAGCATGTTAGTGTGTGCATGGTTTAATGTTTAAATTATATATATCTTTTATGTATACTATAAGCATGCCACTTGACACTGTGGGACAATATATGATTGATTAAATATTGATCATGATATTTTGTATACTTCTACTATTAAAATCATATGATTTCACACATGTTAGATTGGAAAGTTTGGTTGTTACACAATATATATAATCAAAAATTGAACTACGTACCAGCGTAGTGAATCACAAATGATTACTGTGGGTGTTCTCAAATTATGAAAGTGGCACTATGGTGTGGAATGGAACGGTGGGTTGGACCCTAGTTTCCGGACATTGGATGATGGGTGTGTCCCTATAGTCCTTGTCATTAGCGTTGGGCACACTTTGTTAGAATATGTTATGTGATGAGAACACTGAGGATAGTCCTTTTGGTTTGAATGTCAACTGCAAAAAGGAATTAAATTACTTGAAATGCTTAATGTTTGATAAGTGTTTGTATGTTCTGTATTTTGGCTTGAATAATGCTTTGAGATGTGTAGTGTATGATCCACTGGGCTCTTTGAGCCCACTTCACTTCTTATTTTTCATGTAACCAATAGGAGGAAGCTTGCGTCGACACAACATTGCAGTGTAGTTTAATGGTAGACCTCACTGATAAGGTCATTTCTGTAATAAGAGTTGTTTTCTATTTTAGTAGAGCATGGGCCTAAAGGGTCATTGACTATTTTATTGAATTAATTATTATTTGAAACATGGCCATAGGGCCAAATGTTAGTTTGATTTTTATTGAGGTTAAATTGAACAAATATCATCCCATGTTTTAGTTATTAATCAACTTATTTATTCATCTATTCTCTATTCACTCATGTGATCTTGAGGGATGTGACCTGGTGGGACTAGGAGATTAGTATAGTAATGTAACTGTAATGCCCGGGTTTTCGATTGTGATACATGGATGCTTGAAAAAAAAATGTATACGTCTATATGTGTAGAATTCATATGTTATGTTTATGGTTCAAGAATCAGGGTGTTACAAAGGAGGTATCAGAGCCTATGTTGTAGAGTACTAGGCAAGTGTTTAAGGTATAGACTATAAGCTGCCAGTTCGATGGAGGAACTTTGCAGCAGTGATATCGAGTCTCTAGGTTTAAGGAAAAGAGGCCTTAGATAGAGATTTGGGTATTGCCAACGAGGCACAATGGATCTTGAATAAAAGCTTTAGACCGAGGCACAATGGATCATAATAAAAAGGAGGTATCATAGTTACAGACTAAAAGTGTGAAAATGAAACACTTGTTTGGTTAAGACACGAGATTGGGAGGATTCGGTATCTTTAGTTTCTACATGGTATAGAGGAATCTTGGACTTAGGGACTCGGTGAATGGTCGATGATTTTGGAAGAGCTTATTTCCCTATTCTTAGCTAGTATGAGACAACTAAGTATAGTGGGATTGGAGAGGCCTTAGATGCTGAGACATTTGAACTCGGAGGCATAGAAGGGAGCTCATAAGTTTCTCTATGATAGAGTGACATTGTATGAATAAATGTGTGATTGTTTTGCTTGCATATTATGTTCATTTAAAATTTGAAATATGTATATCATGAAAACTTTTATTATTGAGCCCAAATCCTTTACCGAGAAAACATCAGAGGTTTCAGAACAACCTTGCCATGGACTTAGAAGTATAAATTGATAGGTCACTAAACAAACAAGAACTTGGAGACATGCATCTAGAGTCATGATAACACAATTAATATACATGTTTTAACATTATTAATACCTTGATTGTGTAGATGGAATCACAAATAAGTGGAAACAACAATAACAACAATCATAATAAAAAGGAATTTCAGTTGGGTTACTATAACGATCTAGATTTTAACAGGAGATATAACCTACAAAATCCTAGAAACAAGAACAGCTGGATTGATGATACGAACATGGAAGAACGACAAGTGGAGATCATGCTTAATTGGGCACAAGAGATTTTAGCTTTCCATCATGGATTAAGGCCTAAGATTAGGCAAAGGCTTTCACCATATTATTTTTGGTCACTTAAGGACATCATGAAGATGGCCAAGCAAATTGCGAAAGAACTATTCAAAGTGGACAACAAATAGATGCCTTTAGTAGTAATTTTAGAAAAGATGTAATAAGGACTAGCCATTTTATTTAATAGAAAGTATTAATATTTTAATTCATGTAAAGACTTCAAATTTCATATAGAATGAATGAAATGTTATTGATGTATATTGATGTTGAATGCTTACCTACATGGATTTCTATTATTGATTTTATGAGGATTAAATGAATATTTGGTTTGTAGAAAATGGCTAGATACAAGAGAAATGTTACAAGAGCTGCAACTAATGATGAGGCTGAACAATAGGGATAGGGGGCATAGGCTAACACTACTCAGGCTCAGATAGGGACTGTGTTGACTCTTGAGTTGGTGACTGAAATCACCAAGAGAGTTACTGAGCAGGTCATGAGGGCACTACCCTAGATGCAACCACAAGTGGCGCCACAGTCGCAAATATTGCATGACAGTTGATCATTGGTACCAGGAACTTGATGAGCATCTGGACGTTTTGGGGGAAACTTGTCCTCGGAGAGTAGCTCTTGCTACACATCAATTCAAAGGTCCATCTAGGAGTTGGTGGAGAATGCTTAACACATATCCAAATACCAATGTGAAACAGATGAGTTGGGAAAAGTTCAAGGAAGTATTTTATGAGAAATTCTTTCCAGAGGCGACCCTAAGGTAGATGCAATCAGAGTTTATTAGGCTAATTCAGAGGGACATGATAGTAGCTGAGTATGAGACTAAATTCATTGAATTAGCCAAGTTTACACTTGAATTGATCAGATAAGAGCATATGAGCGCTAATCGTTTTGTTGAGGGTCCGAAGATAGAGATCTGAAAAGAAGTGGTACCCATGGGTTTAAACACATATAGAGAGGTTGTGGAAAAGGGACTGCTAGTGGAAAGAGAACTCAACTTCAAGTTGAGGTTGGAGAACAGGAACAAGAGGCCAGGAAATGACAGAGACTACCATAGGGATTAGAAAAACCAGAGTGGTGGTCGACCTCAACAACAGTAGGCGCAGGACAAGATGCAGAGATCCAATAACCAGTTCTAGAAAAATTTGAGACTGCAGGCATAGTAGGATGTGCTAGAGTGGATAGAAAATTGGCTAAAAGGTAGGGAACATGTTTTCACAGTGGTAAGAAGGTACAAATTGTAGGGAATGTTGGAAGAAAGCACCATAGATGCAGAACCAAGTGCAAAACAATGGTTAAGGTAGGAGTCAAGGGGGTCGTGTCCAACAATAACCCCAACAGCAGTAGCCACAGCCACAGTCGCAGCACGGCAGGCAAAATCCAAATAGGGGACAGAACCAGGCTTGAGTGTACGTTATGGCAGATGGATAGGTGGACTCAACACCTGTTGTCAAAGGTACATTTTTACTATTTAATGTTGTTGTGAAAATATTGTTTGATTCAGGTCCTACCAAGTCATTTGTTTTAGAAGACTTAGTTAAAAGACTACAATTAGTGACTTTTACACCATTACAACCATTATATGCACCCACTCCCATAGGGACTGCAATGATTGCTCAAAAAATTTGCATATGTGAGTTGAGATTCGAAGACAAATTAATAATTGCAGACCTTAGAGTACTGTTTTTTATAGCTATGATGTGATATTGGGTATGGACTAGTTAACATAGTACCAGGCTCAGATCGACTGCCTGTGATAGAGAGTCATATTGACTTTACCATCTAGTGAGTTGGTGAAGATCTATGGAGGAATTGGGAGATTATTCAGAAACCTAATTGCAGTAATGTTATACAACATGAGCCAAAGAGAAGATTTACAAAAGCTTATAGATGAGAATGTGTCAGGGACTTAATTAGAGATACGAGAGATTATGGTAATAAGAAATTATGTGGATGTATTTTCAAATGACCTACCATGACTACCACCATGAAGGGAAGTAGAATTCAAGATTGAAGTCTATCTAGGAATTGATCCTATAGCTATGCCACCTATAGGAGGCACTAATTGAACTGAAGGAATTGAAGACGTAGTTGGATGAGCTTCACGAGAATGGTTTCATTTGTCTGAGTGAATCACCTTGGGGTGCTCCAGTATTATTTGTGAAGAAGAAAGATGAGTTTATGAGGTTACGTATTGATTACAATAAGTTAAACAATGCTACTGCAAAAAATAGGCATCCATTACCTATAATTGATTATCTATTTGATCAATTAAGAGGAGCCAAATATTTCTCTAGGATTGATCTAAGGTCAAGATATCACCAGCTGCGTATCTGAGAGTCAGACATCTCAAAGACAACATTCAGAACTATATATGGTTACTTTGAGTTCACTGTAATGCATTTTGGTCTAACTAATGCACCAGCAACATGGATTTGATGAACAGGGTTTTCATGCCTTACTTGGATCAGTTCATAGTAGTATTTGTGGATGACATCTTAATTTATTCAAAATTAGAGGGAGATCATGTGAGACACTTAGAGATTGTTTGGAGACTCTTAGAAACCACTAGTTGTATGCTAAATTTAGTAAATGCGAATTTTGGATGAAGATGGTGAAATTTCTTGGGCACATAGTATCTACAAAAGGCATATTTGTTGATCCAAAGAAAGTAAAAGCATTCATGAGTTGGAAACAACCAAAGACAATCACTGAGATTCAAAGTTTCTAAGGGTTAGTCAGATACAACAGAGGATTCATTCAAGACTTCTCGAGGTTAGCAGATCCTATAACAACGCTAACTCAGAAGAGTCAAGTTTATTTGGGATAACAGATGTGAGTCAGCTTTCCAAGAGTTGAAGAAGAGACTTACTTCAACTTCGATACTTATTACCCTAACTCATGCAGTGGGTTGTACACTCTGTACTGATGCATCGAGGAATGGTTTGGGTGTTGTACTAATGCAGGATGGTAAGATTGTCGCTTATGCCTCACGATCTAAAAGTACATGAATAAAACTATCCAACTCATGACTTAGAGCTAGCAGTTGTTGTTTTTGCCTTGAAGATTTGGAGACATTATCTATATAGAGAGAGATTTGACTTGTACTTAGATCATAAAAGTTTAAAATATGTATACACTCAAAAGGAGTTGAACCTAAAATAGAAAAGATGGATGGAATTCTTGAAAGATTATGATTTTTAGCTTTACTATCATTCAGGAAAGGCAAATGTCGTAGCAGATGCCTTGAGCAAAAAATATAGTAAAATTGAAGAAGAAAAAGGTTAGATGTATCAGCTAATTGAGATTTATAATCTGGGTGTTAGAATAGATGATGATCAAGTAGTGTTATTCACTAAGGTGTGTCAGTCAGATCTACTCCAACAAATCAAGGAAGAGTAGAAACATGACAGGTAAACTTTGGATCTTGTCAAAGGTGTTAAACAAGACAGACAAAATGATTTCAAAATTGACATAGACGGAATGCTAAGATTGGGAAATAGGGTTTGTGTACCTAAAAGCGAGCAGAGTAGACAAATGGTATTAGATGAGGCAAACAAACTAGACATATTATGCATCTTGGAAGTGACAAGATGTACCAAAATCTCAGCAAGACTTATTGGTGGAAAGGGATGAAGTACATAGCTACATATGTTTCTAAGTGTCTAAATTGTCAGCAGATGAAAGTTGAGCACAAGAGACCCACAGGTGCTCCAACCCCTTCCTATATTAGAGTGAAAATGGGACAACATCGCGATGGATTTTGTTAGCAGTTTGCTTAGAATTAGAAAGGGGAAGACACTGTATGGGTTATAGTTGATCATCTCACACAAGTAGCTCATTTTCTACCAATAAGATCCACACATTCGGTGAGCAAATTGGGAGAACTTTATGTTTGGGAGATCATGAGACTACATCGAGTACCCAAGATTATACTATTAGACTGAGATGCAAGGTTCACATCTCAATTCTGGTAGAGTCTATCGAATCAATTAGGTGCTAAACCAACGATGAACACTGAATTTCACCTACAAACAAATGGACAGCTAGAAAGAGTAATATAGATCTTGGAGGATATGTTGAGAGCATGTGTTCTTGATTTCAAGGACAACTGGTGCAAACATTTGCATTTAGCTGAATTTCCTTACAATAATAGCTATCAAGCAAGTATCCCAATGGCACCTTATGAGGCTCTAAATGGTAGACTTTGTAAGTCACCATCATGTTGGGCAGACTTGGAATATCGAGTGCTTATAGGACTAGACTTGGTAGAGAAGATGAATGAACAAGTCAAACTAGTACAGAAGAGGTTAGAGACAGCTTAGAGCAAACAGAAGAGTTATGTTGATAAAAGGAGGAGACCCCTAGAATTCTAAGAGGGTGACATAGTGTTTCTAAGAGTTAGTTGTCAGAAAGGTATTAGAATATTTGGGCAAAAGGGAAAATATTCACCAAGATTTATTGGGACGTTTGAGATCACAAAATGGGTCGGAGAATGTGCATATATGCTCGACCTACCTAATTAGATGTCTTCGATTCATAATGTCTTTCACATATCGATGTTGTGAAAGTACGAGCCCAACCCCTCTCGTATCATTCACTAAGAGGAAATATGGGTACAAGACGATGCCACATATGAGGAGCCTGCAATCAGTATACTAGATCACAAAGTACAGAGCCTAAGGACAAAGGGCATCCCACTTGTCAAAGTCTTGTGGAGGTATCATGTTGTCGAGGAAGCAACCCTAATCTCTTCACTAGGAGAACTTGATACTCTTTGTCATTAGTGTTGTGCACACTTTGTTGGAATATGTTTTGTGATGAAAACATGGAGGATGGTCCTTTCACTCTGAATGTCAACTAAAAAAAGAATTAAATTGCTTGAAACACCTAATGTTTGATAAGTGTTTGCATGTTCTGTATTGTGGCTTAAATAATGCTTGAGATGTGTATGTATGATCCACTAGGCTCTTTAAGCCCAACCCACTTCTTATTTTTCAGGTAACCAGTAGGAGAAAGCTTGTGCCGACGAGACACTACAGAGTAGTTTAGTGGTAGACCTCATTGACGAGGTCATTTCTACAATAAGAGTTGTTTTCTATTTTAGTAGAGCATGGGCCTCAAGGGTCATTGACTATTTTATTCATTGAATTATTATTTGAAACAGGGCCATGGG
>JAJIYU010013977.1:0-13510 GCA_030144865.1 Tinospora cordifolia
TAGAAATCAGGAACCAAAAAAGAAAGAAGAGGGCATGAACCGAACAATGAAAGAAAGGGAAAAAAGAATGGAAATTCTGATTTTTCATCAGATTTGACGTATTAATAAGTGATTTTTACTAATTCTAGTTGCTAAAATGCTAACTAAGTCTTATACTACGATCCTAGGGGTGTAATTTGTAATGTAGAAAGTGTTTTATAGTAGTACTTAAAAATGAGATATTTTTCCACAGTAAGTAAAACTCAGAAAAACTTATACCAAAACATTCCTAGTGATACGTAGATCTTAGATATGTGGTTAGTTTTATTTTGTTTATCCTATATATTTTAAAATAAATATCTAAAGTTTTAAAACCTTTAGATGAGTTTTTGATGGTGTTAAAGCCCAATTAAACTTTGATTGAAACCTATAGGATTGTAGAGAATGAAGATATGTACCCATCAACACCAAATTCATAAATTTTAGATATCAATTGAAATTTTGGTGAGCGATTAACCAATAACCATTTATCAAAAATTAAAATTTTAGAAAAAAATATAATTAAAAAGCTTATTTTTTATAGTTTCTACTATAAAAATATATTATATGAGCAAAAAAAATAATTTTAAAGAGTATTGAGCATATCTAAGTTATTATGCACCAATACATGAGAGAAAATGTATATATTGGGTTAGATATAAGCTGTTAATACATTGAAAATGATTTATAAAATAAATTCAAATGAGTTGAATTTGATTTGATGCATGTAAAATGATTTGTTATGACAAGATTTGATTTGTGTTATGGAGATAGATTGTTCTTAGAAATTAGGAATTAGTTGGACATTAGTTTGGTGAGTAATCTTTATTTATGGTGTTATGTTTGGCATTGGTATTATATTAAGATCTCTAATTATATTAAATAAAATGATATACTGCATTGCATGCTTATTTGAATTTCATGAAATGATTTTGTAGAAAAAAAGACCCACATCTCTTTTGGAGTATAACCAGGGATTCCCATTTGGAGTATGACCAGGGACACCCCTTCGGAGTATGGTTAGGGTGAGTAGGGTGAAAATGGACACATTACATTATGCATGTATGATATTTTTATTTCATTTGCTAGTGATTTTAAATTTATTTTACCTTGCATGTTTTATACATATGATAGTTATATAATACCATAAGTGAGATTATTCATTGAGCTTGTTGTTTGCTCACTCTACTCTCAATCATTTTTTTAGGTTTTGACAGGAAAGGGAAAGGGAAGATGTAACATCATTATTAATTTCTTTTGAAGTAATAATATGTTGTAATTGTGATAATTAGACAGATTTCTAGATTAAGAGATGCATGTAAACATGTTATCATCTGAATGTGATGTCAATACAGATTACGGATTGTGTGGATGTATGTTAATTTTATAAAGAAATATATGTTTTTTATATTGATTGTGATTATCAGGTAATTTGAATTTAGTAATATGTTATATTTTAAGATGAGACTTTGTCAAAATTTTCAGGAAATTGGTGATTTGGTTGGGAAGGCTTAAAGGGTTACCTAACATGTTAGGTTTCTGACATGTTTGTAAATTCTGTGCCGGTCGTGACGTCACCTGAGAAGGGGTCGTGACAATATTGGTACATAGTGGGCCTAGGTTGTTATAAATGGTATCAAAGCCGCTTTGTATGTGATGGAGGTGTGAATCCTAAAGGCAGGACTGCACCCAAGGGGGGGTGGATTGTAATATCTCACATTGGTTTGACACTAGAGCGATGTTTGGGCTAAATGAGCAATTGCGAGCCTTACTAGTGCCGAACACTTTAGGAGATTCAGGTTCGAGTCTTGCCAATAACAAAACCCTACACGTAGTCAATGGTGGCTAAGGTGGGGACAATATCGATACGTAGTGGGCCCAGGTTGTTATTAAAAGTAAGGAGGAAATTACGTACATAATCAATTTTTAAAAATTATTATAAAAATATTTACCACTTTTTAAACTTTTTTGATTATATCGAGTTTTCAAACACATTTACACTTTTATCAATTTCTTTGTGCACACCAGCTCGCAAAGATGGAAAAGGTTTTATTGTGGTGGTATTGAGAGGATCATTTAGTATTGTGTGAGTATGCATATAATAATAACTATTAGGCAAGTATCAGCATGACACCGTTTGAGGCTTTATATGGTCGACCTTGTCGATCGCCAGCTTATGGCATCAGGGTTGGTGACATAGTAGTTTTGGGCCCTACTTTTGTATAGGAAGCCAAAACATGAATGCAGCTCAGAATCAACAAAAAAGTTATGTATACTCCTTTGCATCTTCCTTCGGAAGAGGCAGACTCGTTTTGGTATTTCAGGAAAACTCGCTCTAAGATATATTGGACCTTTCGAGATCCTTGAGAGAATAGGTCTTGTTGTTTACCGATTGCCTTTACCATCTCAACTGGCAGGAGTATACAACTTGTTTTATATGTTAATGTTGAGGAAGTACTATCCCGATCCCTTGCATGTGATGGACTGGAGACATGTTGAATTCCAGGGGAATTGTACATACGATCAGACCCCGGTAGCTATCATTGATTGAGCCGTGAAGAAATTGCTCAACGAGGAGATACTGATGGTACATGTATGTTGACAGTTTTATGGTGCTGAGCAGGACACCTCTGGGCAAGAGGACTACATGACAAGTAACTTTCCTAAAATTATGAGAGTCGCTTCTTGATCTTTTGTTATCTTGGCAAATTTCGAAGACAATATTTTTTCTAAAGAAGAGTCTGTAATGACCCGTATTTTTAAAAATTAAGTCAACAGATTCAACATGTATCTTCAAATATGAATTAATGAATTATAAGTAAAAATACATGATTTTACTGGCATTGTATAAATTACTTTGTGTATTAAATAAAAATTGAAATAAATAATTAATGATGATAATATTAATAATAATAAATATCTCATAGTGAAAATTTATTTGATGGTGAAATGAATTAATTAAATTGTACATACATACATACATACATATATATATATATATATATATATATATATATATATAATGGAAAATTATATTTATAAGACACTGATGACTGTGTGAAAAATAAAAGGAATAATAAAATACATTAATAAGAAGATATATATGCATGAGGTGGGATATTGAAAAAATAAAATAAAATAAATAGAGAATAATTTTATCAGTCATAGAGAAGGAGGAAATAAATGCTTATCTTGAAATTAATTGAGGTGGGCCCCACCCTAAGCCAAACCAAAAATCAACACTATATAAAGCTTTGCCTCATTTCATTCATACTCACACCAAGCCATCCAGGAAAGAAAGAAAAAGAAGAAAGAAAATAGGGAAAGAAAGTTGCAATTCTCGAGAATATGATGTTTTGAGTAAATTATTTTTACCTATTTTTAATTCAAAATTATTATGAAAGTTATAAATTACAGTTGTTCTAGTGTAATTTTCAATAAAAGTATTAGTGAATTGTATGACCCAAAACTAGGGTGTATTTTTACTAAGAATAAAATTGCATAATTTATATATATTATTGTGTTCAGATCAACGATTAAAATATAGATATATACTTTATTTGTATCCATGTAACCATAAAAATTTATATGGTAATTGGAAGTCGATACATAAGAGATATACTTATTAACACTAAAATTTTAGTTGACGAATACAGAAATATCCAGAATGAAATTCTAAACTCAATAGCACTAAAATTAAGATTTTTGAAAGTCAATTGATATATTAGTTTTGCATTTATGCATTTTGAAGATTAATGAATAAAAATGTATATAAAGTTATATAATATTAAATAATTAAAAAATGTTATATAATGTTTTATATATAATGTTGTATAATATTATAAAATACTTATAGAAAAATGTGTAATATAAGAAATACTTAAAATTTTTCTATTTATTATATCAAACTGTTAAATTTATAAAAATAACTGGTTATTATATACCAAAAGTGGAACACGTGTCGACAACATAGGGCGTTGGTATTTCGGTTCAACATTAAGGGCTTAATTGCACCCATTGACCTTGTTGACCACGCTAACCCTACCAATTATACAGGTCAGCGAGTGTTAGGTTTAATTAGAGTTAACTGTATTGACTAAAATTGACCAAATTCGTAATTAAACCATAATTGATCGAGTTAATCCTTTAATTGACCAAGGACTATAAAGTTAAATTTGAGCCAAATTTCAGATATATATTAAGAAAACCTTGTTGATCATTCAGGATCAAACGCTAACAGGACATGACCGGTTATGAGATGAGTACCGAGAATTGAACATCTTTATGAGTAATGTTTTCTAATTTATCACTTAACTTCTTATTTTGTTCATAAATGAAATGTTATTCCACACTGCAATGCATTTATAATCTTTAAATGAGTTTTTAAATGAACATGTGCACCAAATCTCGAGGTCTGATAGTACGGGTTACGGTAATGGATGTGGTAGAACATTGAGGACTAGAAGCCATTATACCTGGGGGTATGTTCTATGTAGATCTATTAATTGGCTCTCTTATTGAGGATTTGAGGCCGTCATACATGAGGTATGAACTGGCAGATCCCTATGATATAATATGATAATATGCCTAACTTTCAAGTACATCCGCTCAAATGGAATTATTATTGCCTTGTAGGATATCGCGAACTTCGACATGTGTTTTCAGCATTAAAACCGTTTTCAAAATGAAAGGTGCACGACTGCATTGTGGATTTAGCATTCGTTAATTATTGCATTCATTCGCATTATTATTATTATATATGCATACATGACATTGTTTTATAAAATAATGTTCTAAGTTATAGACTGGACTACATTACTCACTGAGCCACTGTAGACAAATTGGTTCACTAATCTGACATTTTAGGTTCTTCTACTGCGGATGAAGGTAAGAAAGTTATTATCTTGTAATGCACATTTCTTTTATTTTTGATAGGTTTCTTCACAGGGTTTATTGTTTTGAGAGTTAGTATGATGTATAAGGGATAAGAAAACCATTGTAAATATATAGTTAATTTGTATTTAACTTAAAAAAATTTTACTACAATTATTTGTTTAGTTACTTTCACATCTCTTGTGATTACTCTAATGATGTGGTGTATGGAGTGTGAAGGAGGCTTAACAGTGTTTTGGCAAACTCGGCTTATGAGCGAGTTTGTTAGGGTATTGTGTCAATCAGTTTGCCCTTCACCCTAAGGAAGGGGACCTGACAAATGTTTTCAATGATATCAACTAAGTTAAGAGGGACCTTTTGTCTTGTAACTAAACATAGTACAATTTATGTTGCAATTTGGTGTATGGCTTCATATTCAAATAAGAAGAAAATCCTAGCTAGATTGCTAAGGAATGGATTTGATTGTGGAAGGGATTGGGTAGGCAAAGTTGTTGGTGTTAGCATGGAAGAGACCGAGATCGTGAAGTTGGTTGAAGAAGCCGGTGATGATGTAACACTCCAGTTCTCGGTCCTTTTTTCTGTCACATCGAGTCACATATAAAGAGATGTGCCCATAAATCATTAAATCTACTATTGAGACACGACACGTGTTGACCGCCAAGAAACGAGACGTTACTATTCTCACATTCAAATCTCATTAAACACCTTTTGGACATACCAAAACTCATCCAAATCACTCAATGGACTCTTGGACTTACCAAGGCACCACCCATGTAAAATATACTAAGATAATAAGATACATTGTAACAACCTGGGCCCACCGTGACGATATTGTCCTACCTTAGCCACCACTGACTGAGTGTAGGGTTTTGTTCTTGGCAAGACTCGAACCTGAGTCTCTCAAAAGTGTTCAGCACAATGAGACACCCTCGAATACACACTTAGCCCAAGAATCCCCCTGGAGTCAGACCGATGTAGGATATTACATTCCAGCCCCCTTGGGAGCAATCTCGTCATCGAGATTCACACCTCTCGTACACACAGAGCGGTTCTAATACCATTTGTAACAATACAAGCCCACCGTGATGATATTGTCCCCACCTTAGCCACCACTGACTAGGTGCAGGGTTTTGTTCTTGGCAAGACTCGAACCTAAGTCTCCTAAAAGTTCTCGGCATAATGAAATACCCTCAAATACACATTTAGTCCAGGAATCCCCCTAGAGTCGAACCGATGTGGGATATTATAATCCAGCCTCCTTGGGAGCAATCTCGTCCTTAAGATTCACACCTTCGGTACACACAGAGCTGCTCCGATACCATTTGTAACTATCCGGGCCAACCGTGACGATATTGTCCCCACCATAGCCACCACTAACTGGGTGTAGGGTTTGTTCTTGGCAAGACTCAAACTTGAGTCTCCCAAAAGCGCTTAGCATAATGAGACACCCTCGAATGCATATTTAGCCTAGGAATCCCCCTAAAGTCGGACCAATATGGAATATTACATAAATAAATCATGAACTTCAACACTTAAGACTTAAAAATTGTAAAGCAAAGTCTTCCCATAAAACTCCTTAACATGGCCTGAATGGCCAAAATCTAAACCATAAAATTAATTAACAACTTAAATCAGTTTGGTGGACCACATGTCCAATCGATAATAACTAATCAAATAAAAATGTCATAAAACAACCTCTACTGTGAGGTTAGCGAACTAGCTAGAAAAATGTCCGGGATATGTTGGTCGACAAATACTACCTCAAATGTTACCTGAAATGAAAAGATGAGGTGAGCTTGAGAGCCTAGTGAATCATACACAATACATCCATAGTATTATTCAAGTCAAAATATCAAACATGTGAACGCTTAGCATATATTAGGCATTTCAATCATTCAATTGTTTAACAGTTGTTAATTAGACTGGAAGACTTAACCCTGGTGTTCTCTCATCATTATCATTTCAAATGAGACAAGAAAAACACACTATATGTTAGATTTCAATGGAATAAGGGGCACATCCATTGCCCAACCTGAAAATTAAGGTCATGCCCATAGTTTCATCACCAAAGAACTAGGACCACACTCATCGTTCTATCATCGAGAATTAAGGACTAACCCATCATTCCATCCGCGAGAACACCCACAATGATCCCTCTTGGACCACTGCGTCGGTATATGATTCAAATCTTAAGTTAACTTTAATTAAGATCACTCAGTCATTTATCTCATCACATTAAGCATGGAATATTACATGAACATAGATAGTATTATTCTTATATTACGTGAACATAGATAGTATTATTCTTATATTAAGTGAACGTCGCTCTTGATTTCAAAAGTGAGGTCCGACCAATCAATTCTCTCGAATCAAACATGTTGTTCAGATTGCAACTATCTTCATATAAGAGAAAACTCTAGTAGAAGGGTAAAGAAAAAGAGAAAATTTTCAATGTTGCTACTCTGAAGTAATAAAACATAGCAGTTGCTTTGAGCGTACCAAAGATCTTCCCATGAAAAATAGGAAAACTTTATAAAATCCTAGTCAAACCCTAAAAAAATTTCTGAAGAACTCAAGACATCAACTTGTCTTTTCTTTTGTTTTTTTTTAAGCATTGTTGTTTTTTTTTCGTCCTTCTTCTTCTTCTTGTGTACAGACCTTTTACATCTTTGCGTGCTTGTGTGCATAAAAAAATTAGTAAAAGTATGAATGTTTTTAAAAATGTGATATAATCGAAAAAATTTAAAAAGAGGTAAATATTTTTATAATAATGTTTAAAATGTGATAATGTATGTAAATTTTTCCTTACTTCTATAAATCTGTGAGCCATCTATGTCATTGTCATCCATCAAATCTAGTTCTCAAGGAGTCAAATCCTAGAGCAGTAAAATAAAAGCAAAAAAAGATAAAAATAAAATAAAAGCAAGAAAGAATAAAAAGGGGTTTTTATTATTCAAATAACTTTGTAAAATAAAAGCAAAAAAAGATAAAAAAAAATAAAAAATAAATAAAAGCAAGAAAGAATAAAAAGGGTTTTTTATTATTCAAATAACTTTTCAAGAAAATGACATATTTCTTGTCACCATAAGTTTGAATACATACATATAAGCTTTTTATTTTTTATTTTTTATTTTTTATAGCATGTCTCTATACTAAATTTGCCTATATATATGTGTGTGTTGATGCTAATTATCATTCAAACTATTATAGAATGAAAGAACTTCATCAACATAATTTTTTTATACCTAAAGTTAATTGTGTTAAGATTGTGCTGAGTCACGTCCACCAATCCAACATGAATTGATTGAATATAAAACTAAAACATGCATTAAAAGTCCGTTACGTCATGGTCATGAACTCCGGTCCACATTTTCAAATATCATCGTCAACATCAAACACGAGACTTCATGTGCACGTCGGTTCTTTCATCGTGCCTCTGATATAAAGTCTTCCCTTTGCCGACTCTTTGGCATTTATATATCAATACTTGTTGCCGTTACCACATCTTTTTCTATGCTAAGAGCAAATAATGATAACACCATTACCATAGCTGAATGAGCTTTCATGGCAGGTTTCAATTATAATCCATGGACAGGTTGAAGAAATTATTAAATATTTTAAAACGTATGTTAATCAAATGCGTAAATAAATAATACTACTAATAACTGTTTGGTTTGTTACTTCGTTAACCATTCTGCTTAAGTAAGGTTTAATACTTCAATTAGTGTTTGAATTCTTGTGAATGCAACAGTAACTGTTACACGACTCAACTTCATAGATGAAGAGGAAATAGCAAAACTAGCTAAGCAATATACCATACAAAAAAAATAATAATAATATCAAAAAGAAAAGATATCATCAAATCACTCGTTTTTTACACTTATTAACATCTAATTAATCGCACATTTAGGTGAGAAGGAAGGGGGTGTTTTTTTTTTCAATCTTGAGATTTTCAAATGTGCAAATATATGTATTGCAATACGTTTTTTATGTAGAAATTATTAGGGGTTGGATTTATATGTAAACTCAAATAAATATTTATTAGTTTCGAGATGTACATAAACTGACTCAAACGTAATAATGATTAAAAAATAAAAATAAAAAATAAAACCAAAAATTTATTCCTAATCATTCCCTAGTTACACTTCTCAATATTTAATTAATTGTGTGTTTAGGATGAAGAAGAAAGATTTTTTTTTTTTTTTCTAAGTCTTGAGATTACCAAATATGCAATTTTTTGTTTTGTTATGGAAAGTTTTGTTCTTATAATATTTTCTGTATGGACATATTAAATAACGTATACGGCACTCAAAAAGTCATTCTCAGTGGACTGTGGATCAACCACAGGGATTTATGCAATACTTTATGATTATTTACAATAAGCTCTTTACTTTTGCCTTATACGAATATATAGTTTAAGTAATTGCTAACCTAAGTATTTAGCTAGTAAGAAAAACTTCTTAAGTTGTGAGTTTTAAAGGAATCGAGATCAAATTTATTAATTGTTTGTAACATATAATTGTAATATTCGAACTCAAGACTGATCTTACCTTCGTAAAAGAATTAATAAAAAGATATTAAAGGTTAAAAGACTAAACAATATAGAGAAAATGAAATGATATACTTTTGCCTTTTTTCCATAAATCTGTTGCATTCTTCGCAATTCTAATTTTTCCATCGTTGGTCTTTTCTTTTCTTTTCTTTTCTTTTCTTTTTTTTTTTTTTCTGATTAAACTAAGAGCCTTCTCCTTGTAAATACAAATCTATATACATATCTAAATACAGTAATCTTGCTAGGTATTACAACTATCACCATTTATTAACTCCAAAAGTAACTAGTATTGATATTATAGCATCTTCCATTACCTTTTTCTGTTAAAACCTAGAGAAATAATGAAAAGTACAATGATCAAATAACAAACTTAGTGAATAATCTAACTCATAGTATTATACAGCCATCATATGTATGAAAACATGCAAGGCAAAATAAATTTTAAATTACTTGCAAATGAAATAAAAATAACATACATGTGTAATGTAATGTGAGAACATGCATTCAATTTCAACAACGTGTAGCTTTTTTAAAACATGAACCATCTCCCTCTTTCCAGATAACAGAGTGAATATGTTCCTCACAGCGTAAATGAGGAGTGCATTGGCTTCTAATTATCTAATTATTTATTTATTTTTATCTCATTCATCTCATGTCAGGAATGCACCAACTAAGATTATTACAATGGTTAATCATGTGAGTCTGTTCCCTGAGACTATGACTAATTGAAATATTGTTATGTCAATAGCCTACTTAGGTATAAAATTGACATGCTACAATGCATCAAAATTATTTTATGAAATTCAAAATAAACATGAAATGCAATATATCATTCTATTTAAATAAAATTAGCATTTTTAATATAATACTAATGTCATTCATAGTATCACAAGTAAATATTATTCACCAAAGTTAATGCTTAGCTAGTTTATAATATCTAATAATAATTTATCTCTACAGGACCAATATAATCTTGTCACTAACAAAATTATTTTACATATATCAAATTAAATTCAACTGGTTTAAATTTATTTTGATAAATCAATTTTAAAGTATTTACAACTCATATTTAATCTAATATATGCATGTGATCCCATGTATTGGTACGCATTAATCCAAATATGCTTAATAATCTTAAAATAATTTTTTTGCTCATATAAAATATTTTTATAATAGAAAATAAAATAAATAAGCTTCTCAATTATATATTTTTTATTTTTTTAAATTTTAATAAATAACCTAATTGGTTCGTCGCTCACCAAAATTTCAATTGATATCCAAAATTCATGAATTTAGTATAGATAGTTATGTATTTTTGTTCTCTACATTTCTATAGGATCCAATTAAAATTTTATTAGGGTTTAAGATACCCAAAAACCCGTCTTTTCCCTCCCCCCTAAAGGTTATTCAACTTTTAGATATTTATTTTAGTTTCTATAAGATAAACAAATATAAATTAATCACATATCTGGTATCTACATATCACCAGAAGTGTATTATTATAATTTTTACTCTATTTTACTTACGGTGGAGTAATATCTCATTTTTAAGTACTACTATAAAATATCCTCTACAATAAAAATTACACCTCTAAGATCGTAGTACATGACTTACTTAACATTTTTATAATAAAAATTAAGAAATAGTTTACCTATGCATTCAATCCGTCAAAAAATTAATTTTTTTTCCTTTTCTTTAATTCCATTTTGTGGTTCTGCTTGCTGTAAAATGAAAATCGTAATAGTGAATGTGATAACAAATGCTCCCCTCCACATATTATATATCATTACGTAAAGTACTCAAATATCCCCCTTTACCTCTCATAGTCACTTACACATGTTGCCCAAAATCGCACTTCTTTTTTTTTTTTCTGTTTTTTATTTCGTCTTTTCCAATGCTCTTGTCAATGCGTGATGACTCGACATCCTCATCTCTTTAATTTTTTTCTTCTCAACCCACAATATATATCATTATAATATAATTACCCATTACATAATTACTTATTATTTATTTTTCAAAATTTATTTTCATATAATATATCATATACCAATTTATACAATCTCATAATATAAATCCATTTATAACATCTCTATTCATTATTTTTTTTTTCTCAAGCCATCTATATTCATTATTTATAATTCTATATTATTATTATTATTATTATTAAATCACTTAAATTTATTTATTTACTTATTTTTTGCCCCATCTTCTTTATAAATTATATTTTTTATAAGTGACATTATTTATATTTATATGTATGTATATAATACATGTTTATATAATACATGTTTAAATACACATAAGTTATATCCGCCTATCACAAAAATTATGGATTCCTTAGAATGCACGTGTCCATGAGGCAACGCACCTGCAGTTGATGCCACACAGGGCAACCTTATTCCACTTGGCTGCACCATTAATTTAAAGGTGCCTTCATCATAATTTAATTTCGCACATGTTTCTACACAAACAATATGAGAATACAAAAATAAAAATAAAATATAAAATAGATAAAAGCCGCCCTCACCTCCACCTGACCCTTGGCCCATCCCACATGCGTCTAATGTAGTGGACAACGAGGAGTCGACGACGACCCAGATTGATTATTAACACGAGTGATCCTCATTTGATCATGAATAACACGTTGAGACATCTCCTTTAAAATCCCACCACCATCTACTCGAGAAGAAGTACGAGTGTAGAACCAAAGCTCAAGTTCTAGTTGGATCAATGGCCGTAGATTCTCTCTATTGCTTGACAAGCTTTTCGGGAGTCTCATCGTTCACCAGATTCAAACCCCATTACCACTACAACCACCGTCGTCATCACATGAAGAAGATGGTGATCTCTATGAGTAGTAGTATTAGTGTTAGACATAATAACCAGGTGTCTCATCACTGGCTCAAATCCTTGAACGCGGAGATAGATGCCCATGTTGCAAAATCCATCCCTCTCCGGCCACCCCCCTCCGTCCTCGAGCCAATGCAATATCTCGTCTTCTCTGCTCCGAGAAGCCTCGCTCCGGCGCTTTGCCTTGCCTCTTGCGAGCTCGTCGGAGGCCAAAGAGACCAAGCCATCGCTGCCGCTTCCGCGCTTCATGTCATCCACGCCGCCGCATTCGCGCACGAAAACCTCCCTCTATCCAATCGCCCTTCCACGGGCGGCGATCACAAATTCAAGCCCAACGTGGAGCTTCTCACCGGCGACGGGATCTTGCCATTCGGGTACGAGTTGATAGCTAGATCCGACGACAGCACTTCGTCGTTGTCGGAGAAGATTTTACGAGTGATTATCGAGATTGCCAAGGTTTCAGGTGGTCAAGGAATGGTGGATGGACAGTATGATGTTATGATGCAACGTATGAATGGTCATGGTCAAGGTGACGATCATGGGAATGGCCATGTTCATGGATGGGTGAGGGAGGTGAGTGAGAAGAAGGAAGGAAGATTTTGTGGATGTGGGGCAGCTTGTGGAGCAATTTTGGGTGGAGGGAGCGAAGTGGAGATTGAGAAGTTGAGGAATTATGGGAAGTATGTGGGCATGGCGCATGGTATGAGGAAGATGGTGGATGAATTGTTTGGTGGATCATCATCATCGTCATCTTCATCATTAATATTGGAGGAGTTGCTAGAAGAGGTGAAGAGATCGAGATTTTTGGGGATGAAGGAGTTGCAGAGTTTCGGAGATAGAGATGTTGAAGCTATTTCTGGTCTTATGGAAGAAGAAAGCTTCTTGTTCAAGTAATAAAGCCTTCCAGTGTATAATTATTGAAAATAATTAGATCACTGCTGTTATTCATATTTAGTTGAAAGATATTAAAATATTATTATTTTTATTTTAGAACAAAAAATGTTTACAAATAAATGAAGTTTGTCAATTAAATTAAATTATATATATATGTAATGTGACGTGTAATATGCTTTTCATTTTAATGATTTTTTTTTTCTTTGGTTAACCATATGATGTGATGATCATATGATGAACAGTATACCAGACTGGTCTTAAGCTTTGAGGGTTTAAAACAAAATAATAACTTAAGCTCTAAAT
>JAJIYU010013978.1:0-13586 GCA_030144865.1 Tinospora cordifolia
ATTACCCAATTTACAAAATTGCCACTTTCAATGCGTATTTGGGTTTTTTTTTTTTTTTTTTATTTTTTTTTCACCTTACAACACCGTCATATAAATATGGATACTCACATTCACCACCCTACATTTATATAAATATTTTATTTTTTTTTTCTCCTTACCCATTATTAATAATTCTACCTTAATTCTTCTTCTTCTTCTTCTTCTTCTTCTTCTTCTTCTTATTATTATTATTATTATTATTATTATTATTATTATTATTATTATTATTATTATTATTACTTTTGCAACAATTATTATTATTTTTCTAATAACTAATTTAATTTAATTAATTTATATATATAACATATATTTTTAATACATGTGTGTAATAAACACTTATGTACACACATAGTTCATACAAATATGTGTATTTGTGCATATTTATTTTTATTTAAATTAATTTACGTGTCAAAATAAAATATGAAGTTTTATATGCTGAGTGTTATACCTCTTCTACAAAAGCAAACATGGAATGATAGTTTTGTGGTTACAAAGCTGCATGGCTCAAAATGTGGTCCATTCATGTGGATTGATCCTTTTATGCTTAAAAGAACGTAAGTAGTAACAAGTGGCTTGCTTAAACGACTTAACCAAATTGATTAAGAAAAAGGTTGGCAGTGGAATTTGGTAATATGAGAAAAGCAAGAAAAAAGTTTCACTAGCATCATATTTTGCTTATGTGGTGATTCCTTTAGTCTTTTGCCGTGTCTTGCATGGATGTTATGTTCTTAGCTATCTCCCCCTTCTTTTTGTAGTGAATCTCTTTATAATTGGGGGTTATGGGATTTTTATTTTATTTTTTCCCCTATTCTTTCTCTGAATATAATCCCCATTTGCAATCAGTTTACATTAATGAATATACATGGTGTTTTTTGTTTCATTTCTCGTACAGACCTATTAGGACCCCTTCTCTAGGGAGAAGGGCGAACTGACTGGTACAGTGTTCTGACAAACCCATTCCCAAACTGAACTTGCCGAAAACACTATTAAGCATCTTCACAACACTATACATAACACCATCAGAGTAATCATAATAAATATAGAAGCAACTAGAACAAATAATTATAGTAGATTTTTTTAGACAAAAGTTAACTATATATATACGGTATCCTAAATGTAGTAGTAGCGAAATGTCTAAATCAAAATATCTACAATATTCTCCTCACTTCCTATACATTATACTAACCCTCAAAATAGTAAACCACATAAGCAAACCTACCAAAGTAAACATTGTGCGCTCTACGCGATGACCACCTTCTTTCCCTTATCCACAGAAGAAGAACATGAAATGTTAGAGTAGTGAACTAATTTTGTCCACAACAGCTCAGTGAGTAATGTAGCCTAATATATAACTTATAACAAGAATTCTATAAAAACAATGTCATGTATGTATGCACAATAATAATAATGCGAATAAATGCAATAGTTAATGAATGCTAAATCTATAGTGCAGTCGTGCACCGTCCACTTTGGCTTCATTTTTAATGACGAAAACACATAAATCCATTCGAGCGAGAGAAACTTGACAGTTAGGCTTATACTCATATCATATCACAAGGAGCCAATTGATAGACCTAGTCCGATCGTACCCCCAAGTACGACAGCCACTCGTCCTCAATGCTTTAGGGGAACCCAATTGATAGACCTAGCCCAACTATAATCCCAGATACGACAACCACTCGTCCTCAATGTTCTACCACATCCAATTCCCTAACCTGCACCTGGACCTCAACATTCGGTGCACATTTTCATTTAAATCACATTAAAAGATTGCAAATGCATTTCAATATGTAAGAACATTTCATTTATGATAGAATAATAAGTTAAGTGATAAATTAAAAAACATTACTCACAAGGATGCTTAGCTCTTGGTGCTCCTCTAGTGATCGGTCGCGTCCCGCTGATGATTGATCCTGCGTGATCAACTTAGTTTCTTAATATCTACATAAAACTTCGCTCAAATCTAACTTTGTGGTCCCTGGTCAATCAAAGGATTGACTTGGTCAATCGTAGTCAACTCTATCTAAAACTAACCCTCGCCAACTTGTCAAATCGACAAAGTCAACGTGATTAACAAGGTCAATTAAGCATTTAATATTGACTCAAAATACTATAAATATGTATTGTCAACATGTGTCTCACCTTTGGTATACAATAACCAGCCACTTTTATAAATTTGGTGATTCAATACATAAATATTATTTTCTATATTACACATTTTCCCAATAAGCATTTCATAATGTTGTATAATATTATATAACATTTTTCTCTTACTATATAATTTTTTTTTACCCTATATACATTTTTTATATTAATTTATTAATCCTCAAATTGCATAAATGCGAGTTTAATATATCAATTAACCTCCAAAAATCTTAATTTCAGTGTCATTGAGTTCAAAGTTTCATTTTGGACATTTCAGTACCCCCTGACTAAAATTCCAGTATTAATGGGTATACCCCCTATGTGTCGACTTTCAACTATCATATAATTTTTAAGGATCCACGAAGGTACAAATAATATACATATTTGTATTCTACTCGTAAATCTGAACACAATGTTATATATATTATATAGTTTCATTTTTAGAAAAAATATACCCTAATTTTGGGCTGCACAATAAACTATTGCATTAATTGAAACTATATATAAAAATAAAATTCACAATTTATATAATAATTCAGAATTGAAAAGAAGTAAAAATGATTTACTCGAAATGTCGGATTTCCAAAAGTGCATGACTTCTCTTTTCCTCTTTTTTTTTTCCTTTTTCTTTTCTTTTCTTTTCTCCTTTTTCTTTCCTTTTTCTATTTCTTTTCTTTCTTCTTTTCTCTTTTTCTTTTCCTCTCCTTTTCCTCTTGATTTCTTTCTTCCCTTTTTGGTTTGTCAAATGAGCAAGTGGTGGAATTGTGAATGAAGAAAATGAAATGAGAGAATAGCTTTATATAGGGAAGCGATTGGGGTGGGTCTTATGCTACATTAATGCATTAAGGGTCAACAATAGTGTCTATCTCATCTTGACACATCATGCACATTATCCCCTAATAATCTTTAATTCATCTTTTCATAAAATGAGAACTTATCCCACACCTCACCAAGCTAATCTCCTTTAATAAATCTTTTCCAATTTTTTTTATTTATCCAATGCATGACTCATCACCTTTATCCAGCATTATTATTTATTTAATTATTTTGTTTCTATTCCAAACCAAGCAATCATTCCTTAATTAAATAAATATACACCTATTCATTTATTTTCCTCGTCCATTATATACATATACATATACATATATATATATATATATATATATATATATATATATATGTATGTATGTATGTATGCATATTTTTATATATGTATGCAAGAATTAATATATTGTATTAATTTATCTCATCATATTATATTATTTTAATTTAATTCTCACATTAATTAATTTTATTTTTGAAAATCACGTATTTTCATTTAACTCACGCATTAAATTATGCAATATATATATATGCATATTTTTATATATGTATGCAAGAATTAATATATTGTATTAATTTATCTCATCATATTATATTATTTTATTTTAATTCTCACATTAATTAATTTTATTTTTGAAAATCACGTATTTTCATTTAACTCACGCATTAAATTATGCAATACCCATAAAATCGTGTATTTTCATTTATAATTTACTAATTAATACATGAAAATACATGTTGAGCCCATTGACTCAATGTCTAAAAGTATGGGTCGTTACAGTCTCCCCACCTTAGAACAAATTTCATCCTTGAAATTTACTACAATAATAAAAGATCAAGAAGTAACTCTCATTATATCAAGGAAATGACTCGGCATGTGGTCTTCTCACTCCCAGGTGTCCCGCTTGGTGCAATAAAACTGCCAACGTATATGTACCATTGGTATCTCCTTGTTGCGCAGCTTCTTCACAACCTGATCAATGATAGCTACCGGAGCCTCATCATATGAACAATCCTCTCACAACTCAATATGTCTCCAATCAATCACGTGCAAAGGATGTGGGTAGTACTTCCTCAACATCGACACATGAAATATATTATGTACTCCCGTTAGCTGAAGCAACAATACCAATCGGTAAGCCACATGACCTATCCTTTTGAACATCTCGAAAGGTCCAATATATTTCGGAGCTAGTTTCCCTAAAACGCCAAAATGAGTTTGCCCCTTCTAAGGAGAAATCCAAGGTAGTACATGATCACCAACGTCAAACTCAAGGATCTTTCTTCGGTTATCCGCATAACTCTTCTGTCGAGCCTGAGCTACCTTCATGTTTTGACGAATTTGTTGGATTTCCTCAGTCTGCTCCTGTACAACAGTAGGGCCCAAAACTGCTACGTCACCAACCTCGGCCCAACAAGCTAGCGATCGGCAAGGTCGACCATATAATGCCTCAAATGGTGCCATGCCGATACTTGCATGGTAGCTGCTATTATATGAAAACTCACACAATGCTAAATGATCCTCCCAGCTACCACCAAAATCAAGGACGCATGCACGGAACATTTCCTCTAGAGTCTAGATCACCCTTTCTGACTAAGCATCAATCTATGGATGGAAGGTTGTGCCTAGCTTTATTCTAGTGCCCAACTGATTCTGGAAGCTCTGTCAAACATGGGACGTAAACCGAACATCTCTATCAGATACAATGGACACTAGGATCCCATGTAATCTCACGATTTCGTTAATATACAATCGACTCAGCGTCTCAACTGAATCTCTAGTATGAATTGGGAGGAGATGAGCAGACTTAGTCAATCTATCAACAATAACCCAAATATTATCATGTCTTTGCTGAGTCCGGGGTAATCCCATCACAAAATCCATAGTAATGTGCTCCCATTTCCACTCAAGAATAGCCAAGGGTTGTAGTAAACCACTGGGTCTCTGGTGCTCAGCCTTAATCTGTTGACACGTGTCACATCGCTGCACAAAGGCCGCAATATCTCGCTTCATCCCCAACCACCAATAAGTACTTCGAGCATCATGATACATCTTATTGGTGCCTAGATGAACAGTATACCTTGAGTGGTGCAGCTCTGCTAGTACTCCTTGTCTCAGGTGAGGGTTATCTGGTACCCACAATTGTCCCCTAAACCTCAGTGCACCATCACTCTCAATCGACCACTCTACATGAGAACTATCGTCTGCCCATTCCCGGTACATCACAAAATTAACGTCATGAGGCTGTACCTCTGTGATCTCAGCAAGCAACCCCGGCTGGGCTCTCATCTATGCACTGACTTTGGTCAGGTCTCGTGGATATTCATCACTGTCACATGATCAATCATCCTCCACTCTTGAGACATATGTCTAGCCACACAAGTTATCTCGACCCGTACTCTCCTCAACACATCAGCCACTACATTGGCTTTCCCAGAATGATATTCAATAGTAAAGTCGTAATTCTTAAGAAGTTCCATCCATCTCCTCTGCCTTATATTCAAATCTCTTTGAAAAAACAAGTACTTGAGGCTCTTGTGGTGTGAATAAAGTGTAAAACGCTCATCATACAGATAGTGTCGCCAAATCTTGAGGGCAAACACCACTACTGCCAGCTCTAAATCATGAATTGGGTAATTTCTCTCATGCACCTTTAACTGTCATGAGGCATAAGAAATCACCCGATTTTCCTGCATCAATACATACCCAAAACTTGTTCCACATTCATCTGTATAGATCACCAACTCACGACCGGGTTCAGGTAACACAAGTACTGGCACATATGTCAAATGATGCTTCAGATCAAGAAAGACCTCCTCACACTTATCTGTCCATACGAACAACACGTCCTTCTGGGTAACTTTCGTTATACATACAACAATCCTTGAGAAATTTTGTACAAATCTACGATAATAACTTGCCAAACCCAGAAAGCTACGAATCTCCGTGACTGTGGTAGGTTTCGGCCAACTAATAATAGTTTCAACTTTAACCGGATCTACAGAAATATCGTCGACTCCTACCACATGGACTAAAAATTGGACCCCAGTCAACCAGAACTCGCACTTGCTAAACTTAGTATACAGGCGATGATCTCAAAGAGTCTGCAGTGTGATCCTCAAATGCTCGGCATGTTCCCGCCTATTCTTCGAGTAAATAAGAATGTCATCAATAAAGATGATGACAAAGGAGTCGAGATAGGGACGAAACACTCTCTGCACCAGGTCCATGAACATCGCAGGGACATTTGTTACGCCAAATGGCATGACTAGGAACTCATAGTGTGCATAACGAGTCTGAAATGCTGTCTTTGGTACATCCTCCTCCCTGACCATCAGTTAATGGTACCCAGATCTTAGATCTGTCTTTGAAAACACAGTGGCACCTCTGAGCTGGTCAAACAAATCATCAATGCGGGGAAGAGAGTACTTGTTCTTTACTGTCACCTTGTTCAACTACTGATAGTCGATACACAAACAGAGGCTCCCATCTTTCTTCCTCACAAACAATATTGGAGCACCCCAAGGTGACACACTAGCGGTAATAAAACCTTTATTCAGCAATTCCTCTAACTGGACCTTCAATTCCTGTAATTCCTTAGGCGTCATTCGATAAGGAGGGATAGAAATGGGTTATGTTCCTATAATAACCTCAATAATGAAATTGATTTCTTGCTTAGGAGGCAAGCTGGGTAAATCTTCAGGAAACACATCAAGAAAATCTTTGACAACAAGAATCTCATTAATACTTGCTTGTGAAGGTCCCATATCTATGGTGGTTAGACTGGCTAGAGTATCAATCACATACTGAGTCGCCATTCTACCTCGGGTTCTAGATCTATTAGAACTACCCTGAAAAATAATAATAGGTTGCCCTGGTATCTGAAATACGACCTTCTTGGAAAAATAGTCGATGTGCGCATGGTACGCAGCTAGCTAGTCCATTCCTAATATAGCATCAAACTCTAGGAACTCTAACACCCAAAGGTCAACAATGGTTTCCAAGTCACCCAACCTCAACATGCAACCCTCACAAATCAAGTTGGGATAAATGCGTTCCTCGGCTACAATACTCAACATGAGCCATGTGGGTGACCTAAGGGGTTTAAATCCCAATATGTCTACGACGTGTCCAGAGATAAATGATAAGGTAGACCCAGCATCAATCAATACATATAAGGTAGAATCTAAAATAGAAACGATACCTTCTACCAGAGTCGTGTAGCCTCTTGATCAAGCTGTGTGATGGCATGTGCTCTTCCTCGAGTAATAGTAGTGGTGGATACACTGGAAGCTGGAACAAGTAGAGGGCACTCATATTGTCTGTGGCCTAGCTGACCACACTGATAACATATAATCTGATGTCCCTGCGCAGCTTGATATGTTTTGGTGAGCCCATAACCTCTATGTCCTAAATCTCTGCCTCTACCTTGACCTTTGCCTCGACTTCTACATCAGCTCCATATTGAGTTAGTGATTGTCCCACTGGCTGATATGTCTGAACTGGGGTGGTAGCTATCGAGATTAAGGGATGTGGATGACTTTGTTCCCCTTTGGACTGTCTACCCAAGTACTTCTTCTTCTTCGGATATCTAATTGCTCGAGTTCCACCATGATAACTGCCTTGAGTCAATGACTGGGGCTCTAACTACTGCTGTGGCTGTACTGTGGCACCATGTACTATCTGGACCATTAGGCGTTCATCTCTCCCATTAGTCTCGAACTGTAGCGCCTATCTCTGGATGGTTTCAAGAGTAGCCTCAGTAGATGTCAATGTCACTTGCCTAATATTTGCCCTCAGCCCGTGACGGAAGAATCCAACTCTCTCCCTCGAGTTACCCACTAACTCAACTATAATCCCTCACCGACATGTCATCTTGTCATAGGGTCAAAAACTCCACCTTCTTATGCTCCCTTGCTATCTCAAGAACATAAGTGCTCAAAAATAATTCCCGCAAATGGGCCCATGTAGTAATTTGACCTCTATAGTTTGAGTGGCCTTCCACCAGATTGCGACCTCATCTTTGAGCATATGTGTAGCAAAGAATACTTGGTTCTCCTCCGACAACTTCAACGTCTCAACGGTCTTCTTAATGTTGCGAAGACAGTTTTCCACTATGTCTAAACTTAGACCCCATGAAACTCCTTGGTTCTCAAATCCAGAAACCTCTTCAGAAGGTGATCATGAGTAGCGTCATCTCCCTGTCTCACTAGCGCTACCTCTGCATGGTTTGCAGCTCTCTCAGGTACAAGTGGTATAGGGGGTGCTACTGGCTCAACCCTCTCTCTCTCAGCCTCAATCATATCTAGTCTCTCTCTCAAAAAGGCTATTTGGACCTGAATAGCCTCAATAGATGCCCTGATCATAGCCTCGAGCCTGAGGATGAGATCCTGCTCGGGCTAAATCGAAGGTGGTGGTGGTGGCACCAGCTCTAGGATCCTACACGGTCTCCCACATCGAGGAGGCATTGTGATCTGCATAAAACATTAAATTTCCATTATTTCCCCAAATTAAGCATATCAAAATTTTAAGTGATTATAAGAAAAGATAACTACATGTTAAGGTAGCTATCTCCCAATAATAGTTTAATCCTCAAAGTTCAAATTCTAAATCTTAAAACTCACTAACTCCCAATGACAGTCAAATTCCCCTCATGATATGACCATTCTCACTCGGTTCCTCTTCTTGTCAATCAGAAACTAGAAAGTTTTCGTCTATAATTCCGCTATGCTACTCTAATTCATTCCTAGGGTTTTCCTAACTTCCACGATTACTCTGAGGTTCCCTAGGTTAACACATATTGTTATTCTTTAATTGAAAAATCTTGGGCTCTGACACCAACATTGTCGGGACCCCTTCCCCAGGGAGAAAGACGAACCGACCAGTACAGTGTTCTGACAAACCCATTCCCAAACTGAGATTGCCCAATACACTGTTAAGCATCTTCACAACATCATACATAACACTATCAGAGTAATCATAATAAATATGGAAGCAACTAGAACAAATAATTACAGTAGAAATTTTTTTTAGACAAAAGTTAACTATATATATACAGTGTCATAAATGTAATAGTAGCAGAATGTCTAAGTCGAAATATCTACAATATTCTCCTCACTTCCTATACATTATACTAACTTTCAAAATAGTGAACCACGTGAGGAAACCTACCGAAGTAAACGTGGTGCGCTCTACGCGATGACCACCTTCTTTCCCTTATCCACAGAAGAAGAACTTGAAATGTTAGAGTAGTGAGCCAATTTTGTCCATAGCGGCTCATTGATTAATGTAGCATAATCTATAACTTAGGACAAGAATTCTATAAAAACAATGTCATTTATGTATGCACAATAATAATAATGCAAATGAATGCAATAGTTAACGAATGCTAAATCCACAATGCAGTTGTGCACCTTCCATTTTGGCTTCATTTTTAATGCCAAAAATGCATAAATCCATTTGAGCGGGAGAAACCCGACGGTTAGGTGTATACTCATATCATATCACAAGGAGCCAATTAATAGACCTGGCCTGACCGTACCCCCAAGTACGACAGATATTCGTCCTCAATACTCTAGGGGGGGCCCATTTGATAGACCTAGCCCGACCGTACCCTCGGGTACAATAGCCACTTGTCCTCAATGCTCTACCACATCCAATACCCTAACCCACACCCGGACCTCGATATTCAATGCACATTTTCATTTAAATCACATTTAAAGATTACAAATGCATTTTGATATGTAAGAACATTTCATTTATGATAGAATAATAAATTAAGTGACAAATTAGAAAACACTACTCACAAGGATGTTCAACTCTCGGTGCACCTGTAGTGACCGGTTGCGTCCCGCTGATGATTGACCCTACGTGATCAACTTAGTTTCTTAATATCTACATAAAACTTGACTCAAATCTAACTTTATGGTCATTGGTCAATCAAAGGATTGACTTGGTCAATTGTGATCAACTCTATCTAAACCTAACCCTTGTCGACTTAACAAATCGACAAGGTCAATTTAGCCTTTAATATTGACTCAAAATGCTATAAATATATATTGTCAACATGTGTCTCACCTTTGATACACAATAACTAGCTACTTTTATAAATTTGGTGGTTCAATATATAAAAATTATTTTTTATGTTACGCATTTTCCTAATAATCATTTCATAATGCTATACAATATTATATAACATTTTTTTCTTATTATATCATTATTTTTTTTACTCTATATAATTTTTTTTATATTTATTAATTAATCCTCGAACCGCATAAATGCGAATTTAATATATCAATTGACCTCGAAAAATCACAATTTCAGTGTGATTGAGTTTAGAGTTTCATTCTAGACATTTTAGTACCCGTCGACTAAAACTTCAGTATTAATAAGTATACCCCCTATGTTTCGACTTCTAACTATCATATAATTTCTTAGGGTGCACGAGGGTACAAATTTTGTATTCTACTCGTAAATCTAAACACTATATATATATATATATATATATATATATATATATTGTATAGTTTTATTTATAGAAAAAATATACCTTAATTTTAGGTCGCACAATAAATTATTGCATTAATTGAAACTATATATAAAATTAAAATTAACAATTTCTATAATAATTTAGAATTGAAAAGAGGTAAAAATAATTTACCTGAAATGTCAGATTTTCAAAAGTGCATGATTTCTCTTTTCCTCTTTTCTTCCTTTTTTTTCTCTTTTTTTTTTCTCCTTTTTCTTTTCTTTTTCTTTTTTTTTCTTTCTTCTTTTCTTTTTTCCTTTTCCCCTCCTTTTCTCTTGATTTCTCTCTTCCCTTTTTGGTTTCTCATATGAGCAAGTGGTGGAATTGTGAATGAAGAAAATGAAATGAGAGAATGACCTTTTTATATAGGAAAGGGATTGGGGTGGGTCCCATGCTATATTAATGCATTAAGGGTCAACAATAGTGGCTATCTCATCTTGACACATCATGCACATTATCCCCTGATAATCTTTAATTCATCTTTTCTTAAAATGAGAACTTATCCTACACCTCACCAAGCTAATCTCCTTTAATTAATAAATCTTTTCTAATTTTTTATTTATCCATTACATGACTCATCACCTTTATCCAACATTATTGTTTATTTAATTATTTTGTTTTTATTCCCAACCAAGCAATAATTTCTTAATTAAATAAATATACACCTATTCATTTATTTGCTTCGTTCATTGTATACATACATACATACATACATACATACATACATATGTATGTATGTATGTATGTATATTTTTATAAATGTATACAAGAATTAATATATTGTATTAATTTATCTCATCATATTATTTTATTTTATTTTAATTCCCACATTAATTAATTTCATTTTTGAAAATCACTAATTTTATTTAATTCACACATTAAATTATGCAATACCCATAAATCATATATTTTTATTTATAATTCACTAATTAATACATGCAAATACATGTTGAGCCAATCGACTCAATGTCCAAAAATACGGGTCATTACATGCCCTCTGTTTTTTTTTTTTTGTAAGTATAATCCTGTCGGGACCCCTTCTCTAAGATGTAGGGCGAACCGACCGGCACAGTGTCCCAACAAACCCGCTCGCAAGCCGAGCTTGCCAAGACACTGTTAAGCCTCAATCTTACTACCTACATCACACACTATCAGAGTAATCATAAGTAATGCAGAAGAATTTAACATATGAACGAACACCAATAAGAACTTCATATTTCCAAAACGGGTCATTATACATGTGTAGCAACGGGAGAGACTATTCATTATATACAGGATATCCTTACCCCTATACATGGTTCTACATCTCAAAACATAATAACAGAAAAGGAAAATATAAGAAATCCTACCCAAAAGAGTAAGAGAGGGTAGTCCTATGTAATGACCACTCCCTTGCCCTTATCCGCGGCTGAAGAACCTGAAATGTTAGAGTAGTGAACCTAATTGTCCACGGCGGCTCAGTGAGTAACGCAGTCTAATTCAAACTTAAAACAAGTATTCCACAGTTAAAACATGTGTCATGGATGCATGAACAATATCATTATGCAAATGAATGCAATAGTAAACACAATTCAAAATCATAATGCAGTCGTGCACCTTTGTTAAAAACAGTTAAACAATGAAAACATTCGCCGATGCTCGCAAGCTCTTCGAGGCGATTAAAAACACTCAAGCGGGAGAAACCCGAGGGTTAGGTGTAAAGGTGACGACCCAAATCTGGGCCCACAGAACCCCCCTTAGGGCACTCTGTGCTAGGTGGTCACTCGATGCTCTATGGGAGCCCAATCAATACACGAGCCAGTTGCAGACCGTTAGGCATATCGTGACGACTCGATTAGGACTTATTGCCATTGCCATCATCGTAGGCCCACAGAACCCTTTAATAGGCACTCTGTGCTAGGTGGTCACTATCAGGGTCACAACTCGCCCTAAATGCTCTAACGCATCCAATACCCTAACTCGCTCCCGGACCTCGACATTCGGTGCACTTTTCATTTAAAACTCATTCAAAGGATGCAAGTTCATCTCAATATGTAATACCATTTTCACAATGCACAGAATAACAAGCTCTAAGAAATGAGTTAGAAAACACTACTCACAGGGATGCTCCGCTATCGGCGCTCCTCTCGCGACTGGTTGCGTCCCACTAGCACTGGGTCCTGCGAAATCGACGCAACTTCTTAACGTTAATATGAGACTTGGCTCACTCTAATTCTATATCATTGGTTCATCAATCATTTGGCCTAGTCAAGACTAGTTCGTATACGTTCGTTCATTTTGCCTTACTTGCTAAGTCCATTTGATTGACCTCGGTCAATCTTGGTCAACCCTAGTCAACCTATTATTTGTTGACCTAGCTGGTCAACAGAGTCATATAGGGTCAATTGTAGTTATTATGGGGTCAATTGGGCCAAAAAGGGGTCAACATCCCCAATTCCCATTACTTAGGCACAAACTTTAGCCTATGACCCTATCTGTGCGACCGTTTTTCCGATTTTTCTGCGGGCAATACGTTCATCGGATTTGCACCAAACTTTGCAGAACTATTTTAGACTTCCTAAGGTTTCCCTAAAATTTTAAATCACAATTTTGGGACCTCATTTACTAGGGTTTCTAAGCATGATAACCGGAACTGCACATACCCCGTATCCCCTGTGACAGGCAGTGACTGTCTGTCTCAGTTGACCTAGCTACACAAATCAGAATTCTCTGAAATTTTGTAGGTAACTTATAGACATATCTAGGAGTCTCTCCACCAAATTTCAGCTTAATCTACCATGGCTTGGTCGGTCAATTTTATTTCAGAATGTTCGGACAGATTGCAGGAATTTTTGGATTTACAAATTCTACCCTCTTCCTAGTGTTCCTTTCCCTCATTCTAACACCACCTTATGGGTTGTTTCTTGTGTCCATTTACAGTTTATAGGTCATAACATATTTACTTATCACAGTCACCTCAAATCAGTAGCATGCAACATCTAAAACATGCTCATCATTCTATCAACATTCTGTTATATCCTAAAGAACACAAGGAAGTTTTGTTCTAACACC
>JAJIYU010013979.1:0-13514 GCA_030144865.1 Tinospora cordifolia
AATATGCACTGTGTGTACCGTGTATTAATTTAAATAGCTCTCAGCGTCCTTATATTAATAATTTATTTTCAACTTGATTTATATTTATACATGTATAAGGCTTGTGATCGACGGTGTCTGAATGAACAAATAGTAATTTTGACCGTTCCAACATTTCATTAATGGATACTGAGGAACTTTTGTCTTATCCCATGCTTTAATTTAATATGCTATCATATCATATCATATTCTATTGCAATCCATCCAAACCTTATTAATTTGTTTCTATTAAGTGATTTGCAATAAAAGATTTTCTTTTCTTTCTTTTCTTTTTCTTCTTCTTTTTTCTTTTTTTTTTTTTGAAAATTCTAACTCTATTATTTTTATAAAACTCTCAATTATGGTTATCTCCATATTGAATGTTTCCACATTTTGATAACCTTTAAAGATTTTAATGGGCTTTTTTTATTTGTTTGTCAATACCTAAATAGACATAAGGTAATGTTAAAATAACTTATTATTATTATATATATATGTGGGTATGAATGGGGATTTGAATAATATAAAATATGGAATTGATCAAAGATATACAATGATGCTATTAATGAGGAATGTTGACATCCACTGCAAAAGCTTAAATTCCTTTTAAGATTTGCTCTACTTAGTCTTAGAAAGATGGGGGTTCAAATCAAGAGTCCATGATTTAGACACTCATGGGGTTTAGGGGTTGAACCTAAAACTTCAATATGTATCATTATGGGTCAAACCCCACCACTTTCATATCACCCACACCCAAAAAATTAAAAAATAAAATAAAATGAAAAAGGGTTTTGATCAACTTTTCTATCATAGGCACTTTGATTTTTCACTGCGAGCAACTTTTCTTCTAAAAACTGCAAACACGGCGTAGTAGCATAAAAGGGCTGTTCATTTTGACTTGGGTACATAGCTTTTGTTCACTTGGTTGGAACATATTGGGAGAAATTTATATACGTCTATATCAACCATTTTCAAGCCATAAACAAATGGAAATTTCATTCATTGTCATTATAAGTTAAAGTCAACCGAATCACCTAATAGATATACAGTCCGTACAATATATAATTATAATAATCTCTTCTTCTTTTTTAATTTTTTTTCATTTTTTCCAATTATATGTTTTGAGATCAGTTTTTATATGTATAACATGATTAATGACTGTTCAAGTTACCGGAAGTGCATAAGAGAAGAGCTCTTACAACTAGAATAATTTTTTTTTTTTGTACTCGAAATCTAAATTCGAGACCTCTGATTAAGGGTCAATCCACTCAACTCATCCTTCATTTGGATACTAAGTTTCTCTTTTACAAATATCGGGTTGATTTCTAACATGTTTTACCGGTAAAATGATTTTATTAGGGTTGAACTCATAAAATCCTAGTTAAATAAATACTTTATATATCATTTGTATACAAGTTACTCAAATTTATATTAGTTGTTTTGCTAATTATTAATGATCTATTTAAAAAAGAAAAACAAGGAGAACTATTTTGAATATCCACTTTAATTAGTATCTGATAATTTAGATATAAAATGTTAAATTTTTATGATATATAAATTTTTTTCTTTAAATAATATATCATTTTATGCACATACAAGACATACATATCAAAAATAGTTTATCTATCATTTAAAAAATCAATATTTTTTTAATTTAAATAAATTTATCAAATTCGTTGAACTAAAACATCTCAGATTGTATTGAACAATTTATATTAAGTTTGGTTTTAATTTATTAATCCGAACTTTTCAAGTTGAATTGACTTTAGTTTTAACTAAACTCAATTCAACTACAGACATTCTTACTTGTTTGTGTCATCCAATTTTAAATTTTTCTCTTATTATTAATTTAATTATGCTCTTTAACAGGGTTTCAAAAATATAATCTAAAAATGCAAATTTTCACAAATATGTGTGTATATAGTGAAAACACGAGGAGAGATGAAAAATTAACAAAAATGTGTTGATAGTTAAAAAAAAGTTTAATGGTAAGTGTAATTCTATTAGTTAAACAATTGAAGAACAATCTTGAGATTTAACAAGAGTGTCACTAGTCCAACCCTAATTTATCATATGTGCCCCTATGTTTTTCTCCAAAATACCATCATCATGGTTGCAAGAGCAATCATAAAGAAGAAGAATAAAAAAATTAAAAAAAAAAAACACTAGGGATACAGTAGGCTTATAAAAGAAACTAGAGAGTGACTAAATACACCACCAATCTTCTTCACATTAATTTAAATTTATGTTTTTGGTATTATTAAATCAACTTATATATTGTAAAAATGCATGTTTGGATATTACTTCTTCTTTTTTAAATAAATAACATTAATATTCAAAAATTTTTATATACATCAACATTATGGAGTGTTCTTTACCCTTAGTAGCAAATAAAAGTTTTCTATTTTTAACCCTGTTATGTTAGAAGAAATGTTGTACTGTTTAACCTCATTATTATAGTAAAATATAAAACTGTAAATGATTAATTATTAGTTTAAATTCAAAAAAGTAAAAAGATTAACATTTTGATTTTTGATTTTATAATTATTTAAATATTTTAAAGTTAAAACAATAGCTTGCTTCCAATTTTGTTGTTGTTAATTTTTTAAAAAAATATTAACTTGTTTGTCTATTTGTTTTGTTTTAAGATAACAATATGCCTTACAAATTAAATAATTTTTTAAATTAAATTTGACTATAAAACAAAATATTCATAAAATAATATTAAGAAAAATTTATATAAATAAAACAAACCACTTATGATGATAAAAAAATTACTATGCGAATGAGAAATCATATTAGAAAATTAAAAAATAAAAAATATTTCAAAGTAAACATTTTTAATTAAAAATTTTCTTTTATAACATAATGAAGAAAAATGCTAGTGTAATAATGGTATCTTCAACCTAGTGCCAAAATGACATTAAGATGGAAAATTAATCCTGAGTAGGTACTCTAATGCGGCATCTTTTTTTTTTTACATTATATTGGTATAAGCTATAATATCACCTCATATACGACATGCTACTATAGCCCTATGCTAAAATGGCATGAAAATAAATAATATCATGAAAATTAACTTTTTAAAAAACTTTAATAATAATGGTATAGATAAAATAAATAATATAACAATAAAGAATACAAATACTATTAAAAATAATGCAAATGAGATGGGGATGAAGTTCTTGTTTGATGTTGGAATTAACCAAGGTTAAAAGTTAACAACATTTTAATGTAAAGGGTTGAAAAATGTCTAAAGTAATATTGAAAGTGAAGACAATATTGGATGACAACGAAAGAAAAAGGGTTAAAGAAAAAGGTCAAGAAACTAAAAGAAATAAACATATATATTTTTGTTGTCAAAAGTTTCTACATTTTATTCTAATGGTCCTCGCTGACAATTTTGAATAATTTTATTTATCGAATTCAAATAAAATATAAAATATAAAAATTATTTTAACAAAAAATTTTATTTTAAATTTTTTAATAAAAATACGTATACAAACAATATATACCCCGTACCACACAACAGTTACAACAGTTCTTCTTTACATCAAATAAAGAAAGACTGTTGCATGGTACTAGAGCTTTTTATCTTCTCGTACTTCATGACGATGTCGACGGCCCTCTAACGTTGACAAGAGAGAAAAGCAACTACGAATCACAAGTAATTATCTAACATACGTGGGATGACTCCGTTTAAGGGTGCCAAAAAACATGCTTATAACCCGCTATCCACACAATTGCTCCACTAGGGCCCATGATGCGCAGCGAGCTCAGTGGTTGCTCATAGCGTCCTTGAGCTCTCCTGGCTCAACTGAACTCAGCATCTGGCCCAGCCCATTTGCCTTCGCAATCAATCCCGACAAAGAACATTGTTTCGTTAACAAAATCATAATAGCAGCGGACATATGTAGAGAAATATCATCTCTGTTGCACCAACAGATCGTCCCAGATCACGTGGTGATGCCATGATCTGAAGTTGATGCCAGTTTAACAGTTTTCCTTATTTTAGATGTTTTTGAAGCCTCACAGATTTATAGAGTCTGAACACATTACTCTCAGATCACTGCTTACCCTTGCCTGCTACAAGCTGTATTATTTTCAGTGTCATTGCGAACCTAACACAAACATATCTTTGCCTTTCTGTTTTCTTTGAGAATTTAAAGGAAGACTGGAGCCTTGAGAACAAATTGGCGCACAAGAGAATGCCGGAAGAAATATTGGAGAAAGACAAAAATATATATATATAATATGATAAATTACGGTAATGGAACAGAAGGATTTTAAGGGAACTTACATCCTAGAAGTCAACCAAACAGTATAATCAATAATCATTCCCTTGAATAATTTGAAGTTCTCAAATAAATTATAATTATAATCAAAGAATTAGAAGAAGAAAAAAAACCATGCTTAATCAGACACTCTGATCTGAGATTCCTTAAGAAACAACCCACACCGATTCTCTTGCCTTCGTGTTAGACTATTAAACCTTTCCATCAAGCTCACTAGATTCTGACAAACCACCATGTTTCTGTAATCTGGTGGTTGGAAGTGAATGGCTTTTGCGTTCCTTTCCCCCTGGCTTAGATGATGCATTGCCGTACCAAACCATTCCTAGTACTGCAATTACCATGCCTAAAATTACTTGTACGTTGAGACCTTCTTTTCCGAAGAAAATGAATCCCAAGATTAACACAAGGATAGTCTTCATGTGACCAAGAACTTGGAAAGAGACAGCTGTAAATCTGCCTATGCATATAAATTGGCTCAGGTTGGTGCCCACGGCAATGGTGCATGATAATATTATGAATATCTGTCGGCAATAAGAAAAAAATTAGATTATTGTAATATCAGGAAGTAACAGCGCCATATGCAATAATTCAACCTATAATCCAAAGCACGCACACAAATTTGGATCATAAGTAGCTCTAGCCCTACAATGCATTTGCCGCATGATGAGTTCAATCCAGGGAAAATGTCCATAAGTAGAAGGGAAGGGTACAACTAGTAGTACCCAGCAAATGTGCTAGATGGAACAACAAGAATGAGTTGATGAGGAAACATATGGTGCATTGAAATGAAGCACAAAGGGAGGCTTAGTATCCTCCTCGAAATCAATAAAGGCTCACTGATAAATCTGCATATCTAATACGAGACAGCAATACACAGTTGAAGAAATTAGAAGTTTGTAAGAACATGAACTACTTACCACAGAAACTATGGAAAACTCATAGTTGTCAACTCTTTTATTTGTCATCCAATAATCCAGAAATGGCCCTACAATTAGCAGTGTTGCAGCCTGGGCAGGCGCAGTATGGCCCAAGAGGTTGAAAGATCCAAGAGAGTACTTCCGCTGAAGAAAATGGACATACTACATATGAAATTGACAAAAGAGACCTATTAGTCAACTTCAATAGACTTGGAGGAGCTGTTCGCATCTTTACACCTATCAGTTTTCATTTATTCAGGGGAAAAAACAATCTAGAAAGTTCTTGAAGAAATACTGGAAGTTCAGTTATGGACAACGTACATATTGCTGCAGAGAAGTGCTCCAAACTGCCACAAGAGCAGCAATGAAACCTTTGGTATTTACACTCACATCCGTTACAGTGCAGACACCAACACCCAGTAGAACCACTGCTATGCTTAGTTTTGTGTCCCTTGAGTACCGGATCTTGTCAAATATGACTTCGAGAAGGCAGGAAACAGGAATCATAGTCAACTTCGCAATCTGAAAATTTAGATGGATAGAGTACATATTTCTTCAACCTCTGGCCTTTGCATGGTAATTCCTTAAAAAAAAAAAAAGTAGCCATCAATTTCTAACTGACCTGATAGAAGCCCACAGAATTCCACATTAAGCTCACATTCATTCCAACTATAGAGAAGTTAGCAAAGAGGACAAATTTCACTAGTTCAGGAAATGGAAGATGTGATGGTTGGACATAACCCAGCCACCTAAGAACAAGAGTCATCAAGGTTGTCGTGGCAAAATGCAGACCAGTCAACGTTGTAGCTGCAGATGATCAAAAAAATTAAACAAGAAATCAAGCTAAAACATCTACATGCTGCTACGCTCTTGCACAAAACATTTATTGTGATGCAAATCAAACAAAGCATGCTCAAATAGCAAAAGTAACCCCAAAGACACAGAAATCGATGTAATACCATAATAAAATGATCTTGTAAATGAACAATGATGGCTATCAACCATCTACGGAAAGTGATCAATACAAGAGATTAATATTTTATTTAACATCAATGGACATATTTAGACGCAATCTAATATATGATACACAAACCCGTTATATCACTTAATCATCCTAATTCTAAGTGATACATGAAGCTGGTGAAAGTTCCCAAATATATTCCTCACACCAAAAAAAAAAAATCTTCTTTTGCATGTTAATTCATATATGGCATAAATGCTACACAATTGAAAGAGCCTAACAGAAAAGGCACAAGTTAACATAGAACTGATCGGATGATCCAACATCATATCTCCTGTCATTTATTTGAAAGCCATGTCAACAGCAGATAATTAAGGAGAAAAAAGTGAAAAGCATTTTTAGCAATGGATGACTATTAGAAAATCCCACCCCAAATGTCTGGGTCCACTGAAGCTAACTGTTTTTTATCCTCTATTTAAATTTTTCCAAAGCTCACCACCCAGGACACAAAAATAATTAATTTGCAAAAACTTAGATGCCAGCCATAAGTACAAAAATAAAGTTAAAATCATCAACCTCCAATCTGAATCTGAAGTTTGTTGTGTTTGTATTGGGTTGCATCACTTCATGAAGTGGGAACCCCTTGATGCAATCCTCTTTTCTGCATGCATGACACAATTGCCATAAAACAGCTCCTTTGCTTTTCAATTTAGAATTCAAAGCATATCTAGAGCAGTTGGCTGGTTCCAAGTTCAACTGGTGACTGGGATGGTGCTAGAAACCCAACATTTTCTGTCTAGAAATAAGCATCATTTACAGTGGTTGTCACTGTGATCCTCTAAAAATCTATCACTTTTTACTTTTTTCTTTCTTCTAAAACCAAAGCAAAACCAGAAAAGGACAAGCATGTTTAAGATTCTTTGAGTTCACATGACAGTTGCCAATATAATTACCCACATTTATATTATCACCAAGTATTTTTTTATTAAGTTTTTTCTAATTGATAGTTCAAAAGTAAAATGCCATACCGATAAAAAAGTCAAGTTGAGTTATCTACACCAAAAACAATTACAAAAATAAGGCAGAAGAAAAAAAAAAGGCGTGGGCCAGTAACGAAAATAGAAAGAACATTGCTATGCTCAAATCAACCATTCAGAGAGAATGCAACTACTTTAAAGTTTATAGTCAAGAATCTCCATGATCAAAATTATATGCGACAAAAAAAAACTATGTGCATCCTCAAAAATCTTTCATTGCTTTCAAGCCAAAGGAGACAACATACACAAATATACACATACACATATATATTTGAAGGTACGAATATGACTTCTAAAATTATTAAGGAAATTTCAACTGTTTATCATTAGATGGCAATTTAGCCCTTGATAGAGTTGAGTAGAAGAAGTTGGCTAATTTCACCAACCCCATAAACTTTAGGAAAAGGCATAATTGAGTTGACTAAAAACTATAAAACACCACACTATCAAAAATATTTCATTTCTTTAAAAGAAAGGGCAACACAATATGGAGTTGGGAATGCTAGTGACATATTACTTTGAGCATCTACCTAACATAGCAATTATATTTATGATCCAATGGTACTAACATAGTTTCAAAACTTCGGTTTTGTATGAGATCCATGGTTCCAAGTTCTTCATTAGCATTTGCAAGTTACATATTTGGGTGCGCTTCTATCTCCCTTCTATCTCTAAGGATGGGGCCACATGTGAAGGGAAGTGCATGCATGTGAGCCTCGACTTAATTGTTATAGCTTTCGGATCTATACCAAATCCACCTCACTTTACAAAATGAAACTCATTTTTGTTGAATGGGTACAAAGTACCCACACCATGAAACCTACTACAACAGCTCTAATATAAAAACAGCAAGAACTCAAGGCTTTAGAAAATGGGAGAAATAATAAAAATGCTTTTGAATCAATATTCAAGTTCGAAACTCCAACAAATGCAATTAAACTTTTAATTTGGAAAAAAAGAGATTATTTACGGAAAGCTTTTTCTTAGGGTAGATTAATATGGGACAAATGCTTATTTAGTTGTATGAGGTAGGAAAGTCTTAAGTACAACTATAAAGAAACTTACTACCCTCTCTAAAGTAATTGCACTATTAATCCCAATATCAATCTATATGAAGAAGCAATTTTGTAAGGGGGGAATTCCTATTTTTATAAACAGTGCTTCAATCTTGGAATGAGCAATAAAAAAAATAACATACTTCTTTATCGTATAAGTTGTTTTGCCAATTTGGTCATTCAAGCTCTTTGTTTTGGACTAAGACCTAATGAAAAATAAATTGGATCACTTATGAACTCAATGAGAATGACTTAAATATAGTTTATCTAAATAAAAGTAGAAAACACTCTGGTGGGATCCTCACAGACTAAAAAGATTGCAATTTGTTTGGTATGATTGACTGAGACTTCGACTTTGCCCTAGACTTCAACATTTATAAATTAGTTTATAAAATTTTAGAGAATTTTTGTAACAAAGACATACTTCAAATAAACCAATGAACCTCTCTCTCTCTCTCTCTCTCTCTCTAAATCATCGTTAAGAAATTTACTCCAAGCTTTCACGAATATAAAGGATTAAACTTATCCAAATGGAACCTAAAGATAGCTAGAAGTTGGGTGACAAGCTACGGACTAGAAACAAGAATACATGAACTCCATCAATCTATCTTTTCATCATAATCCAATAAAACATTCTCAAAATTAGACACTAAAGGAAGATCAAACTATTTGTAGACCAATGGCCCACCATTAAAGCTAAAATTAGTTATCCTGGTAACATTCTTGCACCGCCCCCCAATAGATGTTTCCAAGAAGTAGGACAGATGGCATAACAACATGCATTTTTATAGTCATTTTTCTTAAGAATTATCCTCAGTCAGAATTTATAGGCTATACGTAAATCTACTTCGTCTAGAGACAAGTTCTACCCCTCATTAAAGAAGATGTAAAAGACTAAAAGGCAAAGAAAAACAAAAATTAAAATTTATATGTTGGAATATGTCAGTTGGATTGTGGAGATTGTCATTGTTAAGACTAAGATTAGTTAAAAGATCATTTACAATGATTAAGTTATAGGTAAAGAAAACACATTGACACATTATACGAAAGGGAGGACAATTGCACTTACTTCATAAAACTTCATGATTCTGCGAATCTTTTTTCTAACCTATGTCAGCCTTAGTTGTCAGAAATACTTTCCAACTCAATCAGCCTTCAGTAAAATTTAAGGAGAAACCTAGTGGGGAATAAATCATTCATATCAATCATTATTAACGAGGATTTCAGAGTTATTTTGAAACAAGTAGTCAAACTTTATGCAATGAACACTTGTGCAATTTCTTTTATTTATTTATTTTTCCTCTTTGACTTCTTGTTCTTCAGTTTTGTATCAGTGAAAATGTATTGCTTATACTTAAGCCAAGAAAGTGCACAATTTATTTGATGAAGCAAAGAAATCAATACAACATAATCAAAGACAATGCCAAAACAACAAATAGGTAAAAATATTTACCAAAACTGAAGCCGTACGTGGCCATTAAAGCTTTATTAACAATAATAATTCCAACAGAGGTGACAACATTGAACATCCATGAGGCTGCATCTACTGCTGCCTTCTTATTAGCTTTGCTTGTTTGAGCCATTTTACTCAGCGTATCTCAGAAATCTTTAATCTCAATCTACATGAACCAATCTTCACACCAACCCTAAAATAAAAAAGTTTCATCAGTATTAGCCACCAAGTTTTTAAAACATATACTATGGTAGACGAAAACAGAACAAAATTCTATATGTGGGCACTTTACCAATAATAACTTTAGTCCAATTACCAAACTCAAAACCATGGATGCCTTTAAAAGTTCATCACACTAAAAACCATGGATACCTTTAAAAGTTCATCACACTCATTATTAACTTAATAATTTCAAAATCCAAACTTGAATTCTAGATCAAAAAGAAATCGAATAGCATTGTTATCAAAGAAATTTTACCAAATATCTTATTATTGAAACATTGAAAGAAAGAATAGAAGTTACAAGTATACCCAAACATTAAGCAACGCAGAAACAACAGCCAGAGAGATCACATATGAATTAAAAGGATTTAGCCAGAGATGACTGAGCAATTAAGGAAGAAATTCCCAAGTATAGTAGATCTAAGTTTAATCGACAATTCTATAGCAGCTTCTCTCCCACACTCTACCTCAGCAGCACGGGATGTCCATAAAAATAAAAATACTTCATGACGGAAATGATCAGTTTCCAAGACTCACGAATGTTACATTTCCAAGGGATATTAAGCACATTTAAACTAATTTTTTCAAAACGTCTCAGATCAAACTTTTTTCAGATTAGAGGACACAGAAGAGAAGAATGATCTCTCTAGTCGTTGATAAATCACGCAGACACTGAAGCACATCTACTGATTAAACCTGCCAGCACCTTACAATGGGAGAAATCTGAAAAATTGTCAGATCAAGCATGAAAAAAGATCTGTAAACATCAAATTCCACTGAATTTGACCAATTCACCTTCCTCAACACACTCTCCGCCACAAACAACCACACATACTCCAAGATCAACCTCGAAAAGTCAGTCGTGAACAATCGAAAGCATCCAAACTTCATTAAAAATAATTAAAATAAAATAATAAAACCAGATCTAAAGGTAACACTGACAAATCTCAAAAGAAAACGGCGAAAAGAATCCAGATTCAGTCTTCAATTATCAAAACAACATCATCACGATACGCAAACATCAAAATATACACGGTAACTGTCTTATACCTTAAGAAGAGAATTGGCTGAGTTACTAAGCTTGCAGATCGAAAAAAGAACTCTGAGTCGAAAAAGCTCTGACCTCGGAAACGGAGATCGAAGAGAATGTAAGCGACGATTGACTGGAATTTCTGCCGCGATTCGAGGATTTCCTCGCCGCCATTAAAGTAAAGAATACAAAACTAACTTAAAGTAAATTCGCAGTTTCTTGCTCGCTCTCTTCTGTGACAATCCGATCTCCCTTTTCTGTTCTTATTGCTTTGATTTTTTGTTTTCTCAGTTTCCTAAGTCTCCGCCTCTACCTTGTCTCTCGAGATTCGAGATGTGAGAGAGAGAGAGAGCGGCGAGAATAGCGATCAAAGAAATTCGGTTGCGAAATGAATCCCGCGTGGAAATGTTATCATTTATATGTATAGAAGTTGCGTTTGATTGCGATTTCCGGTTCCCCTAACCGCTACGTCCCAGCTTAGTGGAGCGAGATATCATGGGCCTCTTTTATTTCTACAACTAGGCGGGCCAGCCCATACCCTTTGGGGCCTATTGGGCTCCAGCCTTCATGGGGCCTTCTCAACAGGAAAGTCGCATGGACACTTTGAAAGAAAATCACATTTCTATGGAAATGTACTCGGAAATTAGTGAATATAATGTTATTTTAAAAATATTAGCAAAACTATTTATGAGAACTTTTTAATTTTTAATATGATCAACGTTATTATTTTATTTATAGGAATATTATGTTTTAAATAAGGCGCATAATAATATACCTTATATTCGAATACCTACTTACCATATTCATTCAAATCTAGCAAAATGACATTCTCATGATCGTACCTTAGTATCTTGTTTTTGATCTTATGCGATTGCGATTATGTCCTAGTTTCTCATTCTCGATCTTCTGTATTTGTGTTTGTGCCCTTGTTTTTTGTCTCTTCTAATCGTAGTCTATGCAGAATGAGCAGGACGAATAGCAAAGTGACAAATGGCTAGAAAGAAGCGATGGCAAGTAGCTCAAGGGGCGAGAGGCAGCTTGCGCAAGCTACAAGGAGGAAGAAGATGCACGAACAATGTTGCAGCACTGAAAAATCAGCAATAGTGCATTATTGGACATTTTTCCAAACCAAATGATATTTTTCTACTTTCAAATACACCAATGTACATATTCCTCGACATTTTTTCATCCAAGACAAAAACAATACTTGGGACGTTAATTATACATCTTTTTTTAATTTTTAATTTTTTTGAAACTGACGTACTTTATCTGTATTTAGCAACGAGTAAGTTTATAAAACTATATTGTTCTACAGTTTTTGTATAAAATAATTACATGTATATACAGAAATTATGCATACAATACTTTCCTATAAAGATGAGTTATATAATGATCAAGAAAATAGAGTGTATACACCAAATATACAAAAATATATAAAAACTATACTAGAAATATATAAAAAAAAAATATAGACAAATTACTTTCCTGCAGAGGTATTGAACAATGATAAAAAAAATATACTGTATATGTTAAATATACAAGAAATATATAAAAAATATATATTAGAAATATACATAAAATATATACAAACTATTTTTTTGCATAGATGTTGAATAATAATAAAATAAAACAGACTGTACACATTAAATATACAAGAAATATACAGATAATATATAAAAGGTATATCAAAAATATAAATAAAATATTACAAACTATTTTACTACAGAGATGAGTTGAATAATGATCAAGAAAATAGATTATATTTTAATGTTTTCGGTTTTTATCTCTCCTTCGATCGTTGTCTCCAAGAATATTTTTGTTTCCATTAGCTTTCTAAATTTATTTCTTAATTTCATGCGATTCCCGTTTCTAAATTGTAATGCCCCAATTTATATAATATTTTTAACATTTATCAAATTTTGACATTTTTGTAATTAAAATTGAATATATGTATAACATTGAAATACATAATATTTTTATAATATATATTTAAATATTATATAGATATGTATTTTTTTCTAAAATATTATATATCAAAAATATAAAAAAGTACATTGCTTCTCAAGTTCCTAATCATGGTCTTTTTATAAAAGTTGCAAAGAGACATGCGAAAGCTCATCAAACACGGAGTATGCACTCAATAAAATATATCATCAATTTACGTTCAGGCTTGAGATAGCTCATTCGTGCAGTCACATATTCCATGTGTTTTAGGAAGAGCGACCATGCAATGTTTAGGACTGATAAACATATTTAATTTTTATTTATTCAATCAACAAAATACAAATTAAATCACATACAGTAAATATACATGCCTATAAATTTATTTGAAAACCTTTGTTATCTAACACTCTAACCATACAAACTATTACCTTATATTCCCAATTTAAAGATTGACAAATAATGAAATATTTTTGTGACGACCCACATTTTTAACATCGGAACGACGGGTCCGACATACATGTACTCAATGTATTTTCTGAAATTATAATGAGAAAATACAAGATTTTTTCCTATTTTTCTCAA
>JAJIYU010013980.1:0-13508 GCA_030144865.1 Tinospora cordifolia
CATAGGAAAAAAGCTGTTCTTTCCATCCCAAAATTATGGCATTAATCTTAGCCTATAATTACTATCAAAAGTATCCCTCTTATGCTCACCAAAGTCAATGCCCCGGATACTTTCCTTGGCTGGGAAAGTGGATCATACAAAGGCCTTAACTTCGGCAGGGTGCATATATCCCATGGATTTTACCATTTTTAAATATATTTTTAGAATATTGAGTAATTGTCAAAAATTTATATTCATTGTTTAATGATGATATTATGCACGAATTAGATATATCATGGCCAATTCCTCAATAAAATTATCAATGATCTATAATAGAATATGATAATTGAAATTTTGAATAAGTGTTTAAATAATCTTTTTCAGATGATACAAAATAATAGTTTACATTAAGCATCTAGTTGATTTGAATAGATTAACATGCTCATCCATCAGAGACATTAGCTTAATCTGTGACCCTAGCTACATTGACTATCATTTGAGCATTGGACATGTGACGTGATTTTCTCCAACATCTAGCAATTCTTTTTGTCCTCTAGCTGGAAAGTCTTCATGAAAATAATAATTCATTTCTTAAGCTTCATATCTTTCCCAAAAATCTTGTGATATTTTTTGTGGCAAAGAAAATTGCACAAAAATTCTCTTTTGATGCCTTGTAGATTGTAGGGTATCATTAGCAAAAAACAAGTGACAGCCAACAACTAGACCTCAATTGGAGAATCTGGTGCCCCACAAATATTTTAATATCACAACATTGAAGATAATAAAGGAGGAACCCTCAGTACATGAAATAAAGATAAAGGGTGGTAGTATGGGTTAAGATCTTAACCCTGCCTAATGCTTTTGGAGGGGGCATTGAGCTTTAACAGTTCTCCATTAATCTTTATTTGGTAAGGAACCATAGGGATGCAAACATGAACCCACCTTCTTCATTGAACAAAAAAAAAATAAAAATAAAAACCTAGTACTTTGTGAATCAAGAAATCCATGAATGACAAGTCTAATCATCATGAGCTTTGGACCTATCAAATGTCACAGAGGTGGTGACCTTCTAATTGCTTCATTAGGGAGGGATTGTCTGGGGGATGAGGGTCCCTTTAGAAGGAAGAAAACTACTTATATGCAACGTGATCTAGAAGATATGGAATGACTCTAAAGTCGATATTGAGGAGGATCTTTGGATTCCCAAGCCTATTACATTTAGGTGAAAGAATAAAACTAAATATTAAATTGATGATTATAAATTCAGTCACCAAGCCTATGCCCTACCCAAAGATATGGGAAAAACTGAATTGTAAATATAAAGACTAGGCTTTGTTACCCTTTTATAAATCTATTTTCAACAAAGAGATATCAATACAGATGACCGTTAGTCTTGTCGATATTCAATATAAATAAAAACCACAATTACAATATTATAGTGTAACGATAGAATTAATCAAGTAGGTAATTTGTCGATTAATTTAGAGAGTTATAGTAAAAATTACGGTGAGTCACTATTCTAGTCATAACTACTCTTAAGATCATATAATTAAATTAATGCTTTGGTACTCTTTAAAAATAATTTTATGAAAGAAAAAACTGTACATGATATTTATCAGAACCACATTATGCAAAAATATAACATCAATTATACAATAATTAACACAAATACAAATAATAAATTTCATTTGCTAATTATATATGTCATATGTATAATTATACCATATAGATGAAAAGATCAATCAAATTAACGATCTAAATATCGTGATATGCCTTATATGACTCATATGATAATTAGTCATGTACAACACTGTATAAAAAAAATTATATGGCTAATTATTGTCTAGTTGCATTTTATTATATGGATAATCAACAATTGCAAAATTGCAAAGCATATAGTGAGTTTTTTTTTTTAATTTTTAAATTTTTTAAAACATTTGTGCAAGTGTAGAAATATGAAAGTTGATCAAAGAAATATCATTATTCAAGAAAATGATGGGAGACAACACACACAAACACATATATATATTAATGAGCCTTGCATGCCAACTATTTATATAACAGAAATCCTATAATAGAATATTTATATATAAAATAGATCAATCATAAATCATTAATTTTGTGAATAGATCTGTAATATCTAAATCATTTTTATAAATAAAAAATAGTCGCTCCGATATCAAATGAAAGAATAAATTGAATATTAAAATAACGATTATACATTCAGTCACCGTTTTTTTTCTCTACAAACCTATATCCTACCAAAGAGGATAGAGAAAACTGAATTGCATACCGAAGAGCTAAACTTTATTACCCTTTTATATATCTCTTTTCATCAAAGAGAAAATTAAATATAAGATCATTCGTTTACCGCTATTCAATATAAATAAAAACATCATCACAATATTATAGTGTAACAGTAGAATTAATCAAATAGGTTATTGGTCAATTAATTTAAAGAGTTATGGTAGAAATTATAGTGAGTCACTACTATATTCATAACAACTTATAATAATTCAACTTTAGGTTTTAATGTCCTAGATCTTGTGCTGAAAAGAGTAATAGATCTTGAGCCAAATGGGAAATGTTGGAACCATGTTCTCTATTCACTAAGGTTAAGGCAAAAAAATGCAATTGAACCCCCTTGTCAGTGATTATAAGCTAGCTAGTTGGTTTCATACTATTTATGTGGAGTACATGATTATATCAAGGTATATTTCCTAGCTTACTATTAATCTCGAGAAGAATAGTTTCAAGGGAAATATGCCACTTGGTTCCTCTAGCTGGGTGGGAGACCCCGACACATAGGCTTGGCAAATTTAAGTCTATACTTTCTGTTGGAAGCTTCTTAATGGTTTCATTCTAGTCAAGGGTGTGCTTATCAGGAGAGAATCAGCTTGAATTTACCGTGCATTTATTCTTTCAATGCAAGTTAATTGGGTTCCTTTCATCAATTTACTCCTGAAAATTTTTGGAGCATTCTAATTGTGTGTGTTAGTCCAATATTTATCTTTTCTTAGAAGGTCAGCCTTATTAAGGCTGGTTGTTATAATGCTTTATAACTGGCTAGTGGCAGCTGTGAAAATGCATAAACAGGATCATGTGTCATAATCACAGGGTGGTCTGATTATAGTTTATTAAAAGGTATGTAAAGTTCTTCTTAATACTAATATTTCAACTAACTTGAATGCCTCTCGTGTAGGTTTTACCAGTTCTTTACTTGGCTAGTCTAACGCTAATTCTAAGTGGAAGTTATTTTGAGGGACACTGCCTGGATCTATTCATCTCTTAGGTCTGGACTTCGGCAGGTCCTTATTGATGTAGTGTATAGGATTCATTTAGTGGAAAGTTGGATTCAAGGCAGTGCTCTTTCTATTATGGATGCAGATACGAGAGTTATTCATAGAGGTCTTCAGCTTGCAGCTGAATTGTCATCCTCTTTAGCATTTATTTAAGATTTGTCATGCATGCGATTCAAGAGCTAAAGCTGTTTTAGCAATAAGAGAAATCTTGCCCATATTAATTCAGTCTTTATAATTACGTAAATGTTCTTTTTTTTTTTTTGGTGCTCAAGATAATTCTGATCATGTAGCATTTTTCATGTGAGCAAGGAGTTTTAATGTCGCTGCTCATCGTCCACCATAATTGTCTTCGAGGCTGCGGAGTTCAAATTCTTTTTGAGAACATTTTCGTGTTCTTTTGGATTGATGTGAACTTTTTTTTAAAAAAAAAATATTTTAAGTCTTTAAAATACTAGTATAATTTCCGTTGAGCCATAAACTTTTTTTGTTTGTGTGTGTGAATCAAACCCTTAATCATTTATTAAAGTTATATTGTTCATTTAGATAATAGAAATTAGTGATTTATTCTCATCAACAAACCACTTGTCATATCAAGTTCACTATTAATACTCTTTCTAAGGGTATCCGTAATGCTTAATCTATCAATAGTTTAATATATCATTCATGTCATCAACTCACTAAACTCTCATTATTTAGACTCTCACTCACAATGTATCAAGTTCATTAAACTGTACTTATGAATCTCACGATCACATCAATTCATTAAATAAACTAATTACAATATATTATTTATAAAATATATATTTTATAAATTAATTATTATTTACATTTAATTAAAATATATATAATTATTTAAATTTATATAAAAATATTTTTTTGTAATTATTTATTTAAAATATTATTTTTTAAAGAAATCATTTTTAATTTTATATATAAAAAATAAATATATTTTAATTTTTTAAGAAAAAAATAAAAAAAAGTTGTAATATTTTTAGTTGTCGTAAAAAAAAAAAAGGTTCACTGAGCACTCAGTCTGCACCGACCGTTCGGTGAACGTTAAACAATGTCAGATGCCCATAATGGTGTCTGACATTATTTAGGGTTGGCGCTCAATAGCCTCCGTTACAGTTATCTTAAGCTCAAACATAAGAAAAATGATATTTTAAATACTTATATTTTACGTGAAATATGTATTGAGCTCTTGAATCTTTATTCACACAAGTACCAAACCAATGAATCTAATATTGTTATTTCAAATCAGCTTTGATGTATGATATAAGAAGAATGATACTTTAAACCCTTGAACTTTAGATAATTCGTGTTAAATTGGTTTGATGTGGCACCCATACCTCCATTTCGTCCTACTCAGCATCCTTTTAATGGAAATGTGTGACATTTGTTTAACAGAAGTTATTAAATATTAATATAATGTAGCTGCAAATAAATGATATGAGTTCAATGTCTCTAAAAAGAAGTTGAGGGTGGAGGGATTTAAAATATCAATTTCCTTTTTTTATCATATACAATTTAATCTAATATCTTCTTTCTTAATAGATATAAATAAATAACGATATTCACACCCAAGGTACGTCAACTAGTTAAAGGGGCTAAAGATGAAGGGATGGTTGGGACCCAGTTGGCTCACGAGAATTATTGAGTGGCTACAAATTAGAAGGGTATAGCTTTCTGGCTCCACAGCTCATTCCTTTGCTTTTTTCTGAGAAAAAGACTTTTTGTATTTTTCTATTCACATGCACTTACAAATTATTAAACTCAACCCAATTCCATGTCGTTCACACCTGAATATAAAGATATATACTAAGTTTAGTATATAATGCTCATCTCAATTAATAAAAACATATGTTACTCTAGTTATAAATGTAACAAAATTTTTTTTTACTGAAAATGACAATCTTTCTTCATTTTTATCTCTCACATACGTCAAAATTTGAAGCTGAAAAAGGTTTTAAGTAATCAAGTACTTCCCTAGATTATTAGATTTTCTTGAATTATGTATAAATACATAAAGAAAATTAATTAAATTATATATTATGAACAAATGAAATATTAAAATAATTGTTATAATTATGATTTTAATGCATTTATAATATTAATCTCTTCGTCCCAAAAAAATTGTCCACTTTCATTTTTCTATAATTTTTTAAAAAACCTAATTAATGAACATACGTTTTTTTTTTATATCCTTCTTAACATATTTTATAATTTGTAAAATATACTTCAATATAGGACATCCATTGACATTTTATTCGTAATTATTTTTTTTAGAATTATCAACTCTATCATATTTTCAAAAATCTTTTTGTTAATAACAAGCAATCAAACGAGAGTACATTAGAAATAAAATATTTAATTAAGAAAGCAGATAATTTTTTAGAGTTTTTGAAAACATGATTGAATATGATCAGCGTTCTTATCTCTAATATACATAATTTGTTGTGTTCCACAAACAACCCTTTGATCAAGTGCATTTACGTGGCATGCAGAGAACAAGGATTTTATTTATTTTTAAAGTTATGTATGGTATTTTATATAGCAGTACTTTATATATTTCCTATGATCAGAAAGGGTAGCATTTTAAGATGAGTGTGCCTAAATTTTTCCAAATTTTTTGTAAGCTTATCTCACTTTAATTTTTTTTCTTCTAAAATATGTAAAATACTTTCATCATCTTTCCTCCTTTCTTTTTTTTTTTTTTTTTCCTTTTTTTTCAAAAATGAAAAATAAAAAAGAGTTCCACACCAACTCAATATGAGATTGCCCTACAAACCCAGCTATGTGTTACGGGTATGTTCTTTGGACCATGATATTCCTATGTGATACCTCAAATACTTATATTTTTGTTTAGGCATTTAGACAACCTGTTTTCCTAACTTAGTGGCAGTCTTAGCATCAGTCATTGTACAAAATTACGAATAATCATTTCGTGTATGACATTCGGTTAACTTGGTTGTACTCTAGTACACTGTCACCTAGAATTTTGTACTATTATTAGGGCATCAGTAATGCCCAAACGCTCAATCTGCACTGAGCATTTGGACGAGCCGTCCACATCACCTTTAAAAAAATATAACAATCAAAGCGTTAAGCGCTCGGTCTGCACAGAATGTTCAACACTCTGATGTTGAGGTGGTGCTCTATTGAATGTCACTTCAGCACCACCAAAACACTCCAACGAGTGCCATAAAAGATGCCCTTAGCTTTGTAGATGGTTTCTTCAAATGCATCCCTCAGGCATACTGTAGCACTACAATGGCCTAACATAGCTTAACATGTTGAACTTGAAAGCAAGTGAGATACCAACATCATATACTCAACCCTCCTCTTGTGGGCCTTCCACTGCTCATCTCTAGACAATGTTCCATAACCTATTTGAAGCTATGAGAACTACCATTACACACTTAAGGATAAATGTAGTCGGCCACTTAGGTTGAACCGATAAGAAGTCTTAAAAATGACCTCAATATATTGACTCATGTCCTTGCTTGTAGCAGATGTTAAGCTTATAATATTTTTTTTTTTTCAAAAAAAATCAAAATATGAAGTCAATGAAGCCTAATGAACGTTGATTGAGATAAATTTCACGAACCCTCTAATTAAGCTAAGATGCAATAATCCTAACATGATAATGACAAATGACCGGCCGTGAGGTTGGATATGCAACTTAGCTTGCCATGCTTGGCCATGGGGTTGTAGATGCAACCTAAAATCCTTTGAAGTTGCAGCTGCAAACGCAACTTTTTTTTTCTTTTTTTTCTTTTTTTTTTTTTTTGAAATATTTATAGGGAAGAAAGGAAAGATGATGACTTTTTAAATATTTTTTGAGGAAAAAATTAGGGATTGAGAAAGCCAATAACAAATTGAAGTGAATTTATAATTGCACCCCTTAAAACATTTTTCACACCGAAACTTTTGTAAGATTTATAATATAAGAAGTTAAGAGCATTTTTCATAGCCCACTCCTGCAGAATTAAATCATTAAATATCATATATTTAAAAGAAATCTCTTTCTTTTCCTGACATATATTAAAAGTAAAAAATACATTGCAAATGATTGTGCACACATATATAAAAGAAATTCATATAACTAGTATCAACTACAGGATAGTATCATTTAAATGACATTTGAAATAATTCAATAACTTATATATAAAAGTGACAGATACTTTAAAGTTATATTAATTTGAATGCCCGTGCATTATTATTAATTATTGTTGCTTGGAATAAATGAATAGATAGAAATAGAAAGGGATATATTTTGAGTTACTTTTTTTTTCTTTGTGGTTAATGGGATATGATAAGGGATGTTGGCGAATCCAATGTACAAGGGAAGCGGCAATGGAATGAGCCAGTGTTGGAACAAAGTTTATCAAGTCACGGGTTGAATTAAGAGAAGAGAGAGGCGGGGGGCACGTGGAGTTGGCGGCAGGCAAGCTGGGATTGGCATTATTTGACGCAAAGGTCATCTCATCTCATCTCATCTGTGAGTCCGTGAAGCATGTCGATATCAGCATAGGCAACGGCGTATATGATCTGTCAAAAATTTGTGAACAAGAGGGGTTGGTAATCGTCAACGTGTCACCCACCGTTCATAGGAGATGTTCAATTTGTTCGACAAAGCTGCAGCAGTAGTGGATCCCACTTATTCAGATACCAACGTTAGCCTCCCGTGACCCTTTATCCGTATTACATATATATATTTATATAGGGAGTTATTTTTGTTTTTAAATTTTATATTTTGATGAAGCAGGTATGGGTTTGTTTTCTATTCTGAAAAATTATGTGACGCAATCCATTCATTAAGCAACTTTGAGTTTTGAGTTGAGGTTGGTCCATATCCTTTTTTAGGAGCAGTTAAATTAGCCTCACAACTGTATAAATAAATTTTAATCATTTTATTTTTAATTGTGTCTATATATACTAACTTTACCCTCTTCTTTCTTCTTTCTCTTTTCTTTCTTCATTTTTTTTCTTTTTTGTTAAAAAAAAAAGGAAAGTATTGGGTTCTCGATTGACAAACTTAGCTTTTATGGGTTTAAGATTGACAAACACAATTTCTTAAATTAGGAAAAAAAAGAAGGAAGAGAAAATGGTAAATATTCAAGGCAGTGGTATTTTAAGAATTTTCCAAAAAAATATTGATCAATTACCATCTTAATGGGGTACAAATGAATACACTCTTATTCTTTTATGTGTTTACTATATTATCGTGAACCTCGTGCCTCATATCTCATTCTACAAACGAAATTACAGAAAATGTTCAAATAATTAACTTAATAACATAATTATTTGGACTTTTTTTTACTTAATTATGGTAATATTATTCATTGTTAATTATTATCAAAAATACCATAATATATATAACGATGTTCTTCCTCTTCGTTGCCATTGCCCGTGGTGCCCAAGCTCGTCACCCCTGCCTCTTCACTTTCGTTCTTCACCCTTGCTGCAAATTTGCTATTGCTCGTTGCTATCGCCGATGCTACAAATTTGCTGTTGCTACTTCTTCTTCTTTTTCTTCTTCTCTTCTTTTTCTTCTTCGTCATCTTCTTCCCTCGCCATTGTTGCAATATTGTACATGGTCGACTCACTGCAAGGTGTTTTGGAACAAGCCTCTAGCGGTGATCAACAACAGGGATTCGACTATGGAGGAGCAAATTTCTTGACGATGATATGTTTGAGAAGTAGTTTTTTCGATTTACTAGACCATGTGGCCAATTTTTTCCCCAATTTTTGCTCTTTTTGATAAGATCTTCCAATCGCAAGATTATATGCATAGACTGCATGTAGAAGCCATCCTCATCGTCGTCTTCTTCTTCACAGGTGTTGCAGCAGAACTGTCGAGTGAACAATGCAAGTGCTTTCTTTTTAGGGCATCATGGTCTTCTTCTTCGCAGGTGTTGCAACAGCAGTGTTTCCTCTTTGTTTTTACTTCAATTTGTTGTAGCAGAAGAACCTGAGAAGCGAGGAAGATGAAGAAATGGAGACGAGCTTTGGTTGTTTTGGATTAGATTTGAGACTGAATCGAAGAAGCCGAAGGAGATTGTAGGTGTTGCAGCAGCAACGCAGAAGCCATCCTCATCGTCATCTTCTTCTTCACAAGTGTTGTAGCGTCAGGTATATTTTCGTTTGAAAATTTATGTGCATACTTGCTGCTGCTACTACTTCCATTGTTGGCTCGCTGACGCCATCGCCACTGATTGGTGCTCTCTTCATCTGTTGCTCGTTGATCTGCTAACCCTTGCGATCTGTTGCTCGCTGATCTGTTGTCGTCAATCTGCTAACCCTTCGCCCTCACCGGTGTTGCCGCTTGCTGCTAGCCCCACCTACACGTAGGTTTGCTCCTGCATTCTGGCCTATGTTTCTAGCCACTGCTACTCATGATAGCTAGCCGCCTTTGTTGCTATTGTCGATCTGCTAGCCCTTTGCCTTTGTCGTTCTACTTCTGCCCTTGTTCTTGCTGTCACTATTGCTTTGTAGTTGTCAGTGGTTTTTTTTCGGTTGTTTTCGTTGGTATACAGTTTGTTTCGTTGTTCTACAATTGTTGGCTTCTTCTCAATTATTTTCGTTGGTATAGAGTCTATTTTGTTGTTCTGCAGTTGTTTTCATTGCTATACAATCATTTTAGTTGCTCTGTAGTTGTTTTCCGTTGGTATACTTTTCCCTGAGCATTCTCTTGTTAATGGAGATTTATTTGCTAGTTTGATTATTAAAAGAATATCAATTTAGATCTTTGAATCAATTGAATGTTGTAAAAGTTCTTTGATGTTTCGAATTTATAATCATCAATGTTATAGCAATATACAATATTAAAAGCATACTAATGTTGTACGAACTGTATACCAACTTTTGGTATACTGATAGTTGTTAATTAATGATTTTATAATACTGTATACCAATATTATACCAATTGTATACTAATGTCATACCATTTTTTATAAGCTAATATTATACTAAGTTATACTATAACTGTATACCAATCTTATACTATTATATATAAGTAAAATATTATATCGGTATGTTAATGTTATACTAACAATATACCAATGATATATTATTGTCTATAAACTAAATGCTATACTAATATTATACTAGTTGTACACTAATATTATACTAATGTTTGTTACTCAATAATTTCTTGTATATGTACAAAAATGAGAATAGTGATATTTATGTAATTATTTATATTTTTCTTGTATATAAATGTGCTTTTCCCCATTCTATATACCCTCAAGTCTATACCCTTTTCCACTCTTCAACCCGAAGTCTTCTTTTTCTTTTTCTTCTTGTCTTCTCCCTTTTTTTTTTGATCTAAAAACCTATTTGTTTAACATGCCACTTTCAAGCCCATTAAGACAGAAGCATAAGCGCTTCTTAGGTAATAAGGCTCTGCTCCCTAAATACAAAGGCTTTGCTATGTAAATAGAGAGGAAAAGTACGTATTGGTACAGAATAATAGAAATAATTATATAAATATCAAAATTTATATATATATATCAGAAACATAATATCAAAAATATCATAAACTATTAATTAACAATTATTGGTATACTGTTGGCATAACATTGGTATAATATTTAGCTTATTGGTATACAATATTATAAAAATAATAGATTAACTATTATTAATATACCAAAAATTGGTATATATTAGTAAAATATTACTATAGCATTGGTATACTTTTAATACAACTGATATTTTATAACAATTGGTATACATAGGTATAACTATTCATTGGCATTGTTCATCACTATTCATTGGCACTGTGTATCATTGTTCATCAGTACTACTCATCACTATTCATCAATGTTTATCTGCACTGTTCATCCATTGGCCTGTTCATCAATATTTTTGCCCATGCTATTCATCACTGTTCATCAAAACAAGAAACCAGAACGATCAAAAACAAGATCAGCCCAAAATATGGAACCATAACCATGAAGAAACAAGATTAGACTAACATCCCCAAACACACCATTATCTTTACAAATCAATTTCTCTAGCTACATGAGCATACTAGTGCTGCAATGATGGTGACAACGAGAAAAGAGTGAGGAAAAGAGGAAGCAGTAGGCGACAAGCAGTAGAGCACGAACAACAGGGACGATGGCAATGACAACGGATCGAGGGTTTTTACAGGTAGAAGGAGAGCGATGGCTCTAGGAGTTTCACATATGTTGGGACCCCTTCCCTAGGATGAAGGGCGAGCTGACTGACATAGTGCCCTGACAAAACTACTCACAAGTCGAGCTTGCAAAAATACTATTAAGCCTCCTTCACACGCCATACAAAACATCATCAAAGTAATCATAAGAAAAGCAGAAGTAGCTAAACAAATAATTGCAGTAGAAAAAAAAATTTAAGTTAAACAAAAATTAACTATATATAGTCCCCTAAATGTAGCAGTAGCAGAAATGTCAAAGTCAAAATATTTACAATGTTTTTCTCACTTCTTATATATCATACTAACTCTCAAAATAGTAAACCACGTGAATAAACCTGTCAAAATAAAAGAAATGCACACTACGAGATTACCACTTTCTTACCTTTATGCGCAGTAGAAGAACCTGAAATGTTAGAGTAGTGAATCAATTTGTCCACATTGGCTCAGTGAGTTGTGTAGTCTAATTTATAACTTAGAATATGAATTCTATAAACTAATGTCATGTATGCATGCACGATAATAATAATGCGAATGAATACAACAGTTAACGAATGTTAAATCCACAATGCAGTCATGCACCTTCCATTTTAAAAATGATTTTAATGCTGACAACACATGCTAAAGCTCTCAATAGTCTACAAGGCAATAATAAATCCACTCGAGCGAGTGTACCCGACAGTTAAGCGTATTCTCTTATCATATCATAGGGATCCGCCAACTCATACCTCATGTATGGTGGCCTTAGATCCTCAATATGGAGCCAATTGATAAACCTGCAGTGAATGTATCCCTTAGGTATGACGACTTTTGATCTTCAATGCTCTACCACATCCAATACCCTAACTCGCACCAACACCTAGAGATTCGGTGCACATTTTCATTTAAAAACCCATTTAAAGATTATAAATGCATTGCAATATGTAATAACATTTCATTTATAAACAGAATAACAAGTTAAGTGATAAATTAAAAAACACTACTCACAAGGATACTCAACTCCCGGTGTTCCTCTCATAACCGGTCGTGTCTCGCTAACGTTTGATCCTGCATGATCAACTAGGTTTTCTTAATATCGACATGAAATTTAACTCAAATCTAACTTTATGGTCCTTGGTCAATCAAAGGATTGACTCGGTCACTTATGGTATATTTATTGATTTGATCAATTTTGATTAATACCATCAACTCTAACTAAATCAAACACTCATTGACCTATCTGATCTATCAGGTCAACGTGGTTAACAAGGTCAATTGGTGCAATTAAGCCCTTAATATTGACTTAAAATACAAAAAATTTGTATTGTCGACCAGTGTCCCACTTTTGGTACACAATAATCAACTTTTTTTTTATAAATTTGGAGTCCAATATAGTAAATAGAAAAAATTTAATTATTTTCTATGCTGCGTATTTTTTTCAGTAAATATTTTATAATGTTATACAACATTGTGTGTGTGTGTATAACATTATATAACGATTTTCCTATTATTTAATATTATATAACTTTATATATATTTTTATTCATTAATCTTCAAATTACATAAATACTAATTTAATATATTAATTGACTTCAAAAATCTTAATTTTATTGTCATTGAGTTTAAAATTTCATTTTAGACATCTTAGTACCGGCCAACTAAAATTTTAATATTAAAAGGTATACCCCCTATTTGTCGACTTTCAATTATCATATAAATTCTTAGAGACTACATGAGTAATAATAAATTATATATCTATGTTTTACTCATTGATTTGAACACAATGATATATATATATATATTGTGTGAAAACACTTCCTAGTTTTGGGTCACACATTAAACTATTGCCTTTATTGAAAACTACACTAGAAAAATTGTAATTCATAACTTTCATAACAATTCTGAATTGAAAAGGAGTAAAAATAAGTTACTCAAAGTGTTGGATCCTCGAGAATGGGCAGCTTTTCTTTTCCTTTTTTTTCCTTTTCTCTCTCTTTTTCTTGTTCCTTCTTCTTTTTCTTTCTTTTTTTTCTTCTTTTCTTCTCTCTCTTTTTTCTTCTCTTTCGTTT
>JAJIYU010013981.1:0-13521 GCA_030144865.1 Tinospora cordifolia
TATACCCTGTGACAGGCAGTCACTTAGTGGATTAATTGGCCTACTTCCCTAATTCAGAATGGCCTGAAATTTGGTATACATATTATAGACACATCCAGGGACCTCTCCACCAAATTTCGGCTCAAATTGCTTTCATTGTTCTGTCAACTAGTCCCCTACTTTTCTGTTCATGCAACAGATTATCCCATGATCAAGTTCTCTATGGTTTTTGTGGGCCTATCTATCCTGGGTTCTAATTTTAATCCAAAGCCATTCCTTGCTGTTTTTGCAAGAGTTTAGTCTCTGGAATCCTGACTAATTAAGCCTTATTCATAACAGCAAATAACCATAATCACCTTGACTCTTAAATCCAACTCCAAAACATAATATGCATATGAGAGTTTTGAAAATTTCTGTAAGTCCACAATGCATAACTAACAAGGCATGTTTGCTAGTATATAACTTCTAAACTACAGAGGCTTAGGGTTAGCTTTTTATACCTCTCTGTAGCCTCTACTATGAGGTTTAAAACGCCTCTGATTTGAACCCAAACGGGTGTCTACAAGTCCTCCAAACATAGCCTCAATCTGGTCTTGCTGCTTGGTTTCTGCAGAAACTGTCAAAACAGTTAACTAGATAGGCAGTTTCATGGCCTTATAAAATAGGTTGAGAGTTTCACTCTTTGATTTCTAGTACATGGAAGTACTCAAGACAAGTAAGAAAAAGAGGGGTTTTACCTCCCAAATGGACTTGAAATGCTCCAGGAACCAGAGCTCCAAAGGTGGCTTCAAGACAACTTTTCTGATTTTTCTGGGTTTGAACTCCGTGGATAGCACTTTTCTCTATGACTTTTGCTTCAAATGGCTTCAAGATTGGGCAAACCACTTGTGGGACTTCGTAGATGGTGTTATTAGTTTCGAAACAAGCTATAGATCACTGGATTTGGATGAGAAACGAGAGAGATCTAGGGTCTAGAAGATGGGAGCAAGAAATGGAATTTTGGACTTAGCCAAAATTCTGGGTTTTTGTTGCATGGAGAGCTTCTTGCATGGCATGAAAATAGGGCACGTGGCCACCCACGTGGCTTCCAAACCTTCATGTTGGATGCCCAGTTGGCTCTTGTTATTGGTTGCTCAAAACCATGGGTCATCAAACCATGGATTCCCATGGTTTTTGGCTGGAAAATACATCAAAAAACTAAGAAAATCGCCCAAAAACCAGTCAAAACCGTGGGAAGAAGGGGGAATGAGGCGCCTGGGCCGCTAGCATCCTAGGCTGGCCTAGGAGCCAAGCCTAGGCGCTAATATTTTTGTGTATCAAAACATGGGTCGTCACATTACTACTCGTGTACATCTACATATCTCAAAATCAATCAGATATATCTAAGTCCCGTGAAACCATTCAAATCATGTCATCTCATTCAAGTTTTATGCAAGGAATAAATGTCATGGAAACACCTGAGTCAAACCACTCACCTCGGGTCCTGTGCACCGATGACTTGTCGACAATTGACCCAGCCTCGCTATACCCTCTCGAATCTATATCAATCAAAACTCAATCTCAATTCTATTCGTACAGTGGCCCAATATCTGATATCACCGTCCCAACTCAGTTTTGATCGACCCGAGTCGTTTCGGTCAATCAGTCAAACCTAGTCAGTTCTGATCAACTCTGGTCAATGCGGTCATCCTAGTCGTCTAAGGTCAATCCATGGCCAAATTGGGTCAACATAGGTCATTCAGGTCAAGATTGGGTCAAAAGGGTCAAAATTAGTTCAAAATCTCAAACCTTAACACTTAGTCAAATTTGGGTTCTTTGCTCTCTTACACAGCAAGCTTGCCAATTTTTCTGCGGGTAATTCGTACGTCAGATTTGCACCAAAATTTTCAAATCTGTTCTAGACTCCTTAAACCTTCCTTAGAATTTCAAATCATGATTTTATGACTTTATTTGATAGTATTTTTAGCTAAGATTCTAGGGACTATGTGTTCTACGGTTCTGTATGATAGATAGTCACGTTTACCCAATTTGACCAACTTATTCATATCCGATTACTCTGAAATTTGGTAGGTATAAACTAAACATACTTAGAAATCACTCCACCAAATTTCAGCCCAATACATAGAGGTTTGCCTATCTAATTTAATCTCAGAATTTTCAGTTGAATCACAGGGACTTCTGGGTTCGCACTTCCTGGCAGTAAATGTTTTCAAATTTTCTGTGATCAATACAACCGTTGGATTGGTATACAACTAACCAGATTTGATCTATTCTATCCGAGCTTTCACTAGAATTTTATTTCGTGATTTTGGAATATCATTTACTAGGGTTTTTTAGGTGTAATAACAAGGATTATAAGAATCTCGTATACCCTGTGACAGGCAGTCACTTAGTGGATTAATTAGCCTCCTTTCCAATTTTAGAATGCCCTAAAATTTGGCACACATACCATTGACATATCTAGGGACTTCGTCACCAAATTTTAGCTCAAATTTCCTTCATTTGGTCAGTCAACTAATCTCTTACTTTTCTGTCCATGTAACAGATTATTGTATGGTTTAACCTCTTATGGTTTTTGAGTGCTTATCTATCCTAGGTTCCAATAATAATCCGAAGCCATTCATTGCTGTTTTTGCAAGAGTTTAGGCCCTGAAATCCTGATTAAATAACTCTCACTCAAAACAGTAAGGAACCCTACTCATATTTGCTCTCAAACATCATTCCAAAACATGGTGTGCATGAGGATGTTCTGAAAATTTTTCTAAGTCCACAACACCTAACCAACAAGGCATATCGGCAAGCATGGTAAATCATATTCACAAAGGGTTATAATTCGAAACTTATACCTTCTTTTAGTCCTCAAAGTGAGCTTTAATCACTCCAAAGTTCGGCTTGATCCGATGCTCTTATCCACTTCAACTAGTGGTCTAAAGTTGCCTCCAACACTACTTTTCCAGAAAACTACTGTCACAGTGGGTGAGCAGTATACTTTGGCCCTATTTTTGACATAGTTCTACTGTTTATTTGCCATTTCATATAGAAGAAAAGTTAAAGTAGACATTTCAACCTTTCCAACAAGCTATAATACATTCAAAACTGACCTCGGATGGATGGTGAACAAGTTCCACAAAGTTTAGATCAACATGTAGTTTCAGTTTTTTGGGTTTCCAAATGTCAGACAGTGTGTTTTCCCAGCTGTTTTCATCTCTACTGGTCGTGCAATAGTGGCCGAGGCTTGTTGGAACTTGAAGAGGAGTTTGAGAGCTTTCCAACAAATACAAGAACGCCCAAAATGGTGGTGGGATGAAGGAGAACGGAGCTTGTGAAATATGGTCGTTCAAGCATAAAAATCTAGCAAGGAAAGAACGTTTTGTTGCATGATTTGGGCTCTTCATGCTTGGCAATGAGCTCGCCACATGGCCTCCCACGTGGCTCGTTGGGTTACCCACATGGTGGACATTTGTACTTTGCTTGACTTCTTCCCGGTGGAGCTGCCGAAGTGGCAAAATTCGAGGGCCAAAAACTGTAGAAGTTGTTGGTTTTTCTGTCAAAAAGTGGAAAATAAACCAAGGGAGAAGAAGAAAACCAGGGGGGGGGGGGTTGTGGGCGCGTGGGCCGACCCACGCGCCAGGCCCGGGCGCCTAGTGCTCGGGCCTCGCTTTTGTGGCTCGAGCCTGCATGGGTTGGAACCCTGTGCGGTCCGGGCTTCGCCCACTGGGGGCCTGGGCCACCCAGGCCCAACGCCTGGGTCCCAGGCTCCCCTTAATAACCTTTTTTTTTCATGTGTTTTCTTTTCCCACATACATATATATAAAAATATCTTCGAAAATTATATATTTTTTTTTCTAAAATCATTAAAAATGATCTAATCATCATTTCTTATCAAAAATTTTAATTATGTACCAATTTTCATCATTTGTATAATTATTTTCTCAAAAATTAAATAATTCACCAAAAATCACATTTTTCTCCCAAAAATTTCGTTAATTATTCTAAAAATTCCATAAAAATTCTAAAAATTCAACAATCAATCTCAAAAATTATTTTCCTCAAGAAAACACATTTTTCTTCTAATTTCACATATTTTCTCCCCAAATTTGCATTTTTCCCATTTTCTCATTTTTCTTCAATAAATAATTTAAAATTGAGAAAAAATGAGGTAAATCCTTGTATTTCCATTAAAATTTCAGAAAATACATATGTCGGACCCGAATATTTTTGTGTATCAAAACATGGGTCGTCACAGAAGTCATCGATCAACTGGTACATCTGGCTTTTTTCTTCTTCTTGTTTGTTGAATTTTTAACTCAAGGCATCAACCACTACATTGGCCTTCCCTGGATGGTAGTGTAGTTGAAAATCCAAGTCTTTCAAGAACTCCATCCATCTCCGTTGCCTGAGGTTCAACTCTTTCGAGTGTAGATGTACTTCAAGCTCTTGTGATCTGAAAATAGATCAAATTTCTTACCATAAAGGTAATGTCTCCAGATCTTCAGGGCGAATACAATGGTTGCTAACTCTAGGTCGTGAGTGGGATAGTTCTTCTCATGGACCTTCAATTGTCGCGAGGCATAAGTGACTACTTATCTTCCTTGCATCAATACTGCTCCCAGTCCATTTAATGATACATTAGTATAAAGGATAAAAGTAACTCCATAGGTTGGAGTAACTAGGACGGGGGCCATAGTTAATTTCTTCTTCAGTTCTTAGAATGATTGTTCTCACTTCTGATCCCTATTAAACTAAACTCCCTTCCTGGTTAACTTGGTCATAGGTTTTGCTAGTTTAGAGAAATCTTGTATGAACCTTCTGTAGTATCCAGCCAAGCCTAAGAAACTCCTGATTTTCATAACTGTCTTTGGTTGCTTCCAATTCATGACAACCTCCACCTTTTCTAGATCTACAAAAATGCCTTCTACTGATACTACATGGCCAAGAAATTTGACAGTTTTCATCCAGAATTCACACTTACTGTATTTGGCATACAGTCGGTGTTTTCTGAGTGTTTCTAACACGATCTTCAAGTGTTCTAAGCGTTCCTCTTTGGACTTGGAGTATATTAGGATGTCGTCAACAAATACCATGACAAACTGGTCCAGGTATTGCCTAAATACTCAGTTCATTAAGTCCATGAATGCTACCGGGTCATTAGCTAGACCAAAAGGCAATATTGTAAACTCGAAGCAACCATATCGAGTTCTGAAGGTAGTTTTGTGAATGTCTGTTTCACAGATCCTCAACTGATGATAGCCTGACCTAAAGTTAATTTTTGAGAAATGAGTGGCTCCTCTTAATTGATCAAATAGGTTGTCTATCCTCGGTAAAGGATATTTGTTCTTTACCGTTACTTGTTTCAATTTTCGATAGTTAACACAAAGTCTCAGAGATCTATTGTTCTTTTTCACAAACAACACTGGAGGCCCCCAAGGTGATTCACTTGGTCTGATGAATTCTTTCTCTTGGAGCTCATCTAATTGGGTCTTCAACTTGATTAGTTCTACTGGTGCCATACAGTACGGAGGTATAGCTATGGGTTTGGTTCCAGGTTGGAGTTCGATCTTGAACTCGATACTTCTAGTTGGTGGTAGTCCAGGCAAGTCATCAGGAAACACATCTTCATAATCCCAGACGACTTCTAGATTCCTTATTTCTTTTGGTCCTTCAGAGTCTTCTTTTAAGAGGTTTTCGAGGTCTTCATTTTGCTTTAAGCAATTCAACATGGCTATCATTGGGCTCCTAGGCAATTTATGAATATCACCATCTATCTTGAAGGTTTCTCCTAAGGGTAATGTTATCGTTAGTCTTCTCTTGGGACAATCGATTTGTGTTTGGTACTGATCCAACCAATCCATACCCAATGTCACATCATACCCGTGGAATGGTAGTACACGAAGGTCGGCTAAAATCAGCTTATCCCCAAACCTAAGGTCACAGCTACACATTTGCTTTCATGTAACAGAAGTTCCTATAGGTGTTGATACATTCAACGTTATAGGCAAAGTCTTTGTTACTAGTTGTAATCTACTAACTAGTTTTTCAGAAACAAATGACTTTGATGCACCCGAATCAAACAACAATTTCACAGAGTGTCAAATAACAAGAATATACCTTTAATAGCAGGAATTTGGTTTTCCGGGGCTTCAGCGATAGCAAATATTCTCACCTAGTTTTGATTTGCCCATGCTTGTTATTTTGTCGAGGCAGTTGCTGTTGAACACGTACATTCTGTTCTCCCCCTTGATTATTTGGAGATTGTTGTTGTTGTCGCGTCTCGGTTTTGCTGGGACAAAACTTCAAAGGTGCCCTCACTGATTACAGTTGAATCACCGCCCTGGACGTCTTGCCAACTCTAATTGTTCTTCCGTTTTGGGTTGATTTTGCTCTTGTCGCATTTTATTTCTGTCATTCTGATTAACATTCATTTTCTTCTGATCTCCCTGTTGATTTCTATCACCTACTAGTCTCTTATTCTTGTTCCTCACCCTTTGCTCGAAGTTCAGCTCTTGTTCTATGGTTAATGCCCTGTCTACGACTTCTCTATATGTTTTTGGGCGAGCTGTCCATATTAATTTTCAGATCTCAATCTTGAGACCCTGAGTAAAGTGATTGACCTTCTTCTTCTGTTCAATGATTAACTCAAGTGAGAACTTGGCCAATTCGATAAATTTGGCCTCATACTTGGCCACCGTCATCTCTCTCTGCTTTAGTTGAATAAAGTCCTCCTGCATCTTTGCCAATGTTAATTCAGGGAAGAATTTCTTGTAAAATATCTTCCTAAACTCTTCCCAATTCATTCTGCTAACATTGACAGTCGGGTCTGCCTTTACCAGCCTCTATCAGCTTCTAGCTGGTCCCTTGAATTGATAGGTAGCCAGTGCTACCCTGCTAGGACCTGTTACTCACAACACATCCAAGTGTTCTTCTAATTCTTGGTACCAATGGTCAGCTGCTAAACTATCCGTAGTACTATAAAACTGTGATGGTCCCAGCTTCTTCAATTCTAACAACAATTTTCTATGTTCGCTATCTTCCAGGTCTTCTAGTTCTTCCTGACGATCCAGAATCTCAGGTGCTGGCATTTGCGGTTGTTTCAGAATTTGCTCTTGCGTCTGTGGTGCCGTTTGTGGTATCATTCAAGCTAGTGTCCGTTCTATTTGTTCCATCACTCTCATGGTGACTTCATTCATCATATGTTATATTCTAGCCTCAATCATGCCGTATTGCGCTTCCTGAGAGTCGGTGTCGTTAGATGTAGTACCTCTTATTGCGTATTTCCTTAGTTCATCCATTATCTACACATCAACGCTGATTTAGTATTCGTTCTTTCTGTTTCGTTTAATTTGTTCTATCATGACTCTAGATACTTGTCTCTAGGTTCTTGATCTGTTTAGTGGCCTAATAATTTATTCTTCTAAGTCAATTTTATTTTTGGGTATAGGATTTGGTTTCATACAAGCAGTAAGATTATCATGCATTCAATCATTCAAGAAATTCACGCTAGCATAGTAAAGTTCTAGGCTTCCACCTATGCCTCAAGGTTCGTGCGTTCCATTCCACCCTTGCCCTTTGGCATAGACTTCAACGCAGAGATCTTAGTACACCCAATCAATTTTGCAAATGTCTTGATTTCTAAGGCTTCCCAAGCCCCGCTATACTTGACTGTCCCATACCAGCCAAGCATAGGGAAACAAGTTTGTCTAAAACCATCGATCATTCACCAAACATGGTCCGTCATTCTCCGACTTCAGGATTCTTTCGTACCCCTGAATTCCTATGCGTCCCATACCACGTAGAAACCAGTGATACAGGATCCTCCTGATCTCGTGCCCTGACCAAACAAGTGTTCGTTTTTTACACATTTGCAGTCTCTAAGTTATGCCCTAAAAGTTTACTCATGATTCACTGTGCCACCCTTAGCTACACCCAAGTTTCTACCTAAGGTCTCTTCCCTAAACCTAGGTTCTCAAATCCTTGTTGGCATCTCATTTGGACTATAGTGAATTCCTAGCCCTTAATTATCACCTCCTAGTTTTCATCTCATAAGAAAATGAGTGTGTTCTTCAACTCTGACTACTCGTATGAGCTGGTAGGACAACCTCCAGATCGGACGACGAGACCAAAGTCTACTTAGCAATCGTGCTTTCTAGAACGGGATAACCCGTCTCCCTTTCAATGTTTAGCTTTACTCGGGACAAAGCTTATCCACTATCAGCTCAACTCTTAATGTTTGTATCCAAACAAAACTGCTTAAAACATATATCTCTTTTCGAAAACATTTTTTTCAAAATCATTTTAGTTTCTAAAACAGGAGGTAGGGCTTCTAAATTAAATAAATAAGTAGTCTTACCAGACTAGTCAATTCCTTCTAATTTTTGCCCAAGGCATCTAAAGCCTAGGCTCTGATACTACCTTTGTAACACCCCACCTCCCGAGTCTCATCTTCCTCGTCATCTGACGGCCTAACTTTTTTTGATCAAAAATCTTGGGATGCTCGGGAGACGGGCCCGTGCTACATTTTTTTCTTCTTAGACCTAAATCCATTAGGGTTCCTGTGTACATTAGTAAATAAGATTCTTTATTTGTTCATTCAAAAATTTCTAGTACAATGATCTATTACAGCAAAAAATAAATTCAAAGCTGAAATACATGATTTAGCTTGGGCCGATGTGCCTTAAATTGAAATAAATAAAAACTTTCAATAGATAAACCTTCTTGTAAGTGATTAATTACCTGAGATGTGAAAAATAGGGGGTGAGCTAAAAATCCTAGTGAATCATTCCATCTATTTAATTTATTATTTCAACCAAACAATGCAAGCATATCAAATCTTTTAAGAGATTAAATCGATTCAAACAATATATTATCTCAGTCGTAATTTAAATCGAGCGGGAATGATCTCTGTGCTCCAGATCTGGAGAGAGAGATCAATTCTGAAACTCAAACCCATCTCTAGTGAGATCATTCCTGAAACCTGTTCCATTCTGGTGTCAGTATTGACAGCCAGTTCCAATTCTGCATGGAACATAGAAAGGCCCCCATACCGGTGTGTGGTTGAACTCTTATTTAATCTTATTTTTGTGTGCAAGAGCATAGTAAATAAATATTCCAATAGTATCTAAATACTCCAACCGTATAATATTCACATTCACAAACATTGACTTCCGATATCTGATGTAGAAGATCGACATGACGCAATTACAAAACATACTCTTTTGGTCATGAGCAGCATAATAATTGAATAACATAAATGCGAAGGACAAGAATAAAATCAAACTAATGAAACAAGCAAGCATTATCCAAATCAAAATAATAAATTAAAAGAAGGGAAAGAAACTCACATCAAGATCGCTTCCTAAAATCTTTGTAGCACTTCGTTGCTACTACCTCGCAAGCTATTTAGAATAGCTTAAGAAAAGAATAAAAGAACTAAGTTTGCCAAGAAGGAGGCAAAGAGAGAGCAAGAAGAATTTCAACTCTTGTTTTGGGATGAATGAGATGGGTAGATTGGGAGGTTTATATAGAGCCCTCTTTCAACTAGTGTTTCTATTTTTCCAATGTGGGACTATCATTTCCTATATATGCATACCCTCTTTCAACTAGTGTTTCTATTTTTTCAATGTGGGACTATCATTTACTATATATGTATACCTTAACATCATACTAAATAAGATATTGCATTTATGAATGCATTTCCTTTGCACATATACTTTTCTATATATATTACTATTACACTAATCAAAATATTATTTTCATGAATGTATCTAATTAATACTTAAAACACATACTTTTCCATATTAATATCATACTTTAATAATTAAAATATTACTTTCCTATTTAGATAGAGAAGAGTATATTTACCCAATATTTCTATATGTCTAATATGAAACAATGCATATCCCTATATGCTTCTATGCCAATTAGTTAATTACATATCAATGACAATTCTATATATACGTGTATACACCAATAAAGTTTGTTTTAAACTTGAATTTCGGGTATTACAACAATTGAAATTTTAGGTATTATAGAAACACTCAAAAACATGCAACATACTTTAATTTAAAAGCATAAGCATGATACTAACATGGCATGGATGATATAATTGCTCAATCATGAATCAAAACTAAAATACTGAAATAAACATTTAAACTTCTAGAACTAAAATTGAAAATCTTTGAATTTAGTGAAAAACACACAAACAATGAGCATGCCATGAATTTAAATAAGAACAGAAGGGTATTCTGAAAATCACTTCCACCTAGTGACGCTTTCTCCTGAAATTTCGATAGCAATTCCCTCCACGTATTAGTGCTAATGAAGATCGCCCAACTTAATTCCCCAATTTGACGGAAGAACTTCTCACACACAAGAGGAAAGGAAGATGGGAAAAAGTGCCAAGAAGAAGGCTTAGAGAAAACAAGAGGAAAATTCAACTCTTATTTTTTAGAATGAATGAAATTGAGAGCCTAAGGGGGTTTATATAAGTTTTCAAATGGAGAAAAATAGAAAGTTTTGAGTTCTTCTCTGAATAAAACACTCTAATTCTCCTTAATTTCGTACTTTCTAATTTTTGGAGCAAAATGAGTATTATTCGGATTTTTTTCGGATTTTAGAAATAATTTTCGGATTTAGAAACCTATTTTTCAAAATTTTCAGATTTTTTTTTCATACTTTTCAGTAATTTTGTATTTTTTTCGTAATTTTAATTTCGAATCTGATTTGGGCTGTTGGATTGATATCGGATCCATCAACAGAAGTCAGGCTTTTGATCTTGGTCGTTGGATTTCCTCGAACGCATCAACATTTTGCAATCAAATCAACGCGGCTTTGATCTAGTCCATCCGATAATCCTCGAGCGCAGCACGCTTTCGCGATCAACTACACAATTTGGATCTCAACGATTGGATGATCCTCAATCACGGTGTGTGAATCTCAGTTCGCAATCAACGAATTCCATTTTGGCTATACGAGCATCCTCAAGTTTTGTACGCAGATCTTTGGCCATTTGATCTTGATGATCCGGTGCACCTGGGCATTCAGTTTGGTTTTAATCCCGTTCGTTGGATTTTGGCAAATCGGTTGTAGACCGTAGGATGTATTTTAAGTTTATTTTTTTTATTTTTCAGCCGAATTTCTTGTTTTATTTTTGAATTTTTGCCAAATCTTGATCCCACATGACTTTCTAATCTTGTTTTCCTCAAAAATTGCACATATCCTTGTATTTTTGGCTATGATATCCAATAATATACATTATATTCATATATTTTCTTCCAAAAATCCCTCAATTGATTTTTATTCATCATTTGGGTAAACTATGACTTGCCAAAATTCTCATTCGTCAATTCCGTATGATTTTCTAAGCAAAAATTCAAATTTCATCTAAACTTTTCGAGATGTTTCAGTTTATTTCAACTGAATTGATTTACATGTACTGATTTTGGTTTTGGATTTCAATTGCTTATGTTATCAAACAATATTGTATGTTTAACATTTATCGTCTTAATAGAAATTTTGAAGTGATTCCGTTGCATATAATTTAATTTATTATTTATTATTTATTATTTATGATTTATGATTTAAGTTTGTTTTTATTTAACTATGAAAATTCAGTGAACATAGTGAAAGTTAATTTGAACTATTGTCTTCTGTAGAACTATGTTTTCAAGTATATTTTGTAACACCACAACCCTGCATTCCTTTTGAGCATTGGAAATGACCACCATTCTCTTGACAGTGGACTAAACCAAATGGCGGGCTGGACCGGTGTTTTATTTACAAGTACACAACTTGCATCACTTTCTATTTCAATTATTCCATGCCTTAATTATATTTAATTGTACATAACTTAAATTTAAGAATTTAATAAGGCAATAGTACAAGAAATAACTAAAATTCATAAACTTAATTAATTAAATAAAATTGAGTACATAAATTAATCTTGAAGAAAAAAATTTATTACAGCAGAAGATTTAAAACTTGGGCTACATGGACATAGAAATTAGAAACTTTTTTTTAAATAAAAAAAACCTAACTAATATTCATGGTCTTCATGTAATTTAATTATCTGAAAAATAGAAGAAAGGGTAAGCACATAGCCCAGTGGATCTTTCTAAACATTTAAATCATTATTTCAATTCAAACAAACCAACCATATCAAAAACGTTTGTACATTAGGCGATTCAAACAAATTTCTTGTTTCTAGTTGACATTTGGACCGAAAGCGTTTAATCTCTGTGTTCCACATCGTTAGGAGAGAGAATCACTTTTGAAAACTCAAACACAATATCTATGAAGTGGGATCCTCTTGGAAACCCATTTCAAAATTATCAAAAATAAGCCGGCAAGCCTGATCGTGGGTGGAACACACACGATGACATTATACAGTCCATCATTGCGCCGGTACGTAGATTGAATCATTATTTAATCTTTTCTTAGTGATAAAACACACAATATCTGATTAAACCATCGATGCAACATATACATAACATGAATCATCAAATATTTATTCATGGCACAACTTAGGCATATCATGCATCATTATTCTTGATTTCTAAACATGTATAACATGTATATTCATGGCACATCAAACAAATAAAGCAGGCATATTTAAAACATATATTCACTCATTCAACTTCAAAACATCATCACACATGCAAAACTTATTCAAATTAAAATAAAGAAATAAAGTTAGAAATCACTTCCACCTTAATTAAATCTCTTTTGTACATTTCTGAAATTTGGTGGAGTTTCGTTACTTCAAAGCTTCCAAACACTCAAGAACAACTCAAGATTACTCAAGAACTGAGGGGATTGCCAAGAAGAGGTTAGAGATAGTCAAGAGGGACTAGTATGCTCTTGATTTGAGATGAACACAATGAGAACATTAGACTTCCTTTATATAGAGTTTAAGATGGCATAGATTGGTGACTTTTTGGTGTTCTCCTTGTATGAAATTTGCTAATAATTCAAATTGTCATGCCCCCCAAGTATACGAAAATAACAAGTGTGTTTGAGAAATTTAGAAACATAATTTTTGGAATTTTTTTTAGAATTTTTTTGAATTTTTTTCATTATTTTCAATTATTAATCTCGGTTTAATCAGGAGCATTAAATATGGGCCATTGATGATCCTCGATCGCATGAACGATTCACGATCATCGTCTCGGCTCCTGACCATTAGATTTCTTCGAGCATATGTAATACCTACTAATTTTAAGTGTTGTAATACAAAAAATTTGACTATAATTACGTGTTAAAGAACCGTAGTCAACAAACATTGACCATTATGAGGAAAGTCATGAATGACAAGAAATTGAAATAAATTTATTGATTTATTCATTTATTTATTTTTGCATATTTGAAAAATGTCATATAGTAAAATTAATAGTATTATAAATAATAAAGTTAATTAATAGCATCGAAAATAGTAAAATCATAAATAGTAAAGTTGACTAATAAAAAAAAATAGTAAAGTTGATTATTGGTAAATTTTATCTCTAGTTAATAACTTTATAAGTAAAAGTAATTTTAAGTACATGACAA
>JAJIYU010013982.1:0-13503 GCA_030144865.1 Tinospora cordifolia
CGCGCGCCCCCCCCCCCGCCCCCCCCCCCCCCCCCCCCCCCCCCTGTTTTTTAAGGCTTAAATGTCCTTAGGGAAGCACAAATTCTTTTTTGATCCTGTAACCTGTTCCCATTTTCAGGCAATTAATAGTTCAAGCACTCAAAGAAAAGAGGATTCTCTTGACGAGAGATGCCAAGTTGTTGAAGCACGAGTATTTGATAAAAAACCAAGTCTATAGAGTTAAGAGTCTTCTCAAGAATGAGCAACTACTTGAGGCAAGTAAATAGCCATTGACTTTGTTCTAGATAGAATTATGTTCTTGAACTCATTTAGGTGGTTCTACCTGGTTTATATTAATAACTTCAAGTTTTCCTTGTTAAGTGCACTGGAATCATGCGATTTGTACTAGTTGAAGCATAAAACTTTCATTTAAACAGATTAGAGAATGTTTGGCAAAGTTGGCAAATGCACAAATAGGACATGCCAGGTTGCAAATTTTGACTAGTTATTATTATAGCCGTTGACACTGAAGCTTTTCAGGTAATAGAGACCTTCCAGTTGAAAATTTGTGAGGATCAACTTATGTCGAGGTGCACCAAATGCAATGGGAAGTTCATACAGAAGCCGCTAACAACTGAGGAAGCAGTTGAAGCTGCAAAAGGTTTTCAAATAATCCCAAACTGTCTGTTCAAGCAAAATTTGGAGTTTTGGCAGTGCATTGACTGTAACCAACTTTATTGGGAGGTAAAAAAATAAAAAATAAGTTCATTATATTTCTGTTCATTATCAAATTTTCTGTAAGTATGGATTCTCTATTGCCTTACCTGACAGGGAACGCAGTATCATAACGCTGTTCAAAAATTCATGAACGTTTGCAAGCTGCACGACTGAACAACTGAGGAGGTGACTTGCTGTTGTTTGTATAAACTCCAATCATGTAAGTAGGTTTTAGTTTTGATTATTTCGTGCTTGAATTATTATCATGGCATTGTCATATCATCCAAGTTAGGCCTGCCGTTTCTTCGCAAACTACTTCAATGGGCCCTCTGCCCTGTCGAACGAACGGCCCTGATTTTCTTGAATAGTTGTGCCATAACATAAACATTTTTCATATTCAATGTCTGAATAATATATATAGATAGATAGATAGATAGGTAGATAATTCGTCAAAATGAAATTCTCTATCTTAAAACCTCAAAATGATATTCATTTCAAGTTCATGAAGGTCATGGATAGCTGACTTGATGACATGCTCTAGACGCTATTTCCTTGGTAATAATTCTTAGGGGGCAAGACAATTAAAGTATTGGTTTAGAGGAACATAGAAAAACTAAATAAACAAATTACAAAAATAAGAAAGACTGTCACACAACAGTTGAAGTTACTTCGAGATGTTATCTTTTGCAACATGAAGATGAGGTTGCATAAGATATTATTATAAATCATGGATATTAATAATTTTTTGAGGTAAAGCAAAGTAAGATGAGAGAAATATTATGTTTGCAAATAATAAATGAATAAATAAAAGAGTTCTACGATATTAACTTGCAAAGTGACTCATATTTTGACTCATTGGGCTTTTGTGTAAGGTGGTAATTCGTATTATTGTGTCATAAATGAGTCGTGTCGTAAATAAATATTTTTCATATATTGTGAATTCAAACTTGGTCAATTTATTAATTGTGTAAGATTTATAAATTTAAATTTGACTCTTTTATTAATCGTAGATCTATATAACTTATTTAACTTTTTGTAATTAATTTTTAAAATTATTTTATAAACAAATATTAATAAAATTACAAAACATAAATAATTTATTAAAATAAATAAATTAAAAAAATATATTTTATGAATGATAAAGAAGAAACTATATCATTATATTAATAAATATATTAATTTTAAATTAATTTATTTATAATTTATCTTTTAACTTCTTCATACTTGTGTTAAATACGCCATTTTCGTATTTTGCAGGTTAAGTTGTTTATAAATTGAATTTTAGTTGTGATTAATTGTATTTACTCATTTTAATTTAAACATATTTATGTTAAATTCAAAATTGTTTAATGTATGTCGTTTTTAGGTTGTGTTATAGTGTCGTGTTATATTTTGTCAACCTTATTATTATGATCCCAAATTGTAAATATGTACATGATTTTGATGGTTCACATTAAGATGAAAACATATATTTGTGGAACGTGGGAAAAACGAGTCACATTGTTGTTTCTTTTGGGTTAATAAATTCTGAGTCCTAATGCATTTAACTCATTTTGATGTAAAAAGATAATTCAGACTCTGCAATGGTGGGAGCCCTGCAATTCCTTTTCTTCCTCAAGAGGACCTCTGTTACTTCTTTGATTTCATCTTTTGGGTCATTTATTGACTTCTTATCAATTCAGGTGCATTGGACCTTATATATAGGGACAATATTTTCGTATAAAGGTAGAAAGAACCCTTAAAACAGTTTTTTTTTTTAATCCTCCTAGTCATGTTCTCAAACCAAGTCATTTAATTTTGAGCAGTGTTGCTAAGTTATCATGGGTAGCTCAGTTGAAATAACTAAGAAAAGATAAATAAATAAATATAAAAATAAAAATAAATTACGGGTTCCTTAATGGTTCATCTACACTATTTTTTATGTCCAGCTTATTTTTTTAATAAATTTTATATTTTCTTGTGAAATTATAACACTTTATATCAATTAGAATCGTTTTCATAGACTATTAATGTTGGACCACCCCCTTCTCTAAGCTAAGGGCGGCTCGACCGACACAGTGGCTTAACGAACCCTCTCACCAAGACGAGTTCACTCGACCACTGTTAAGCCTTTTTTAAATCTCATACAATTAGACGATACCAAAATAATTGGAACACTTAAAAGGAAAAGTAAGCAATAACCAAAGCGGAAGTATTTCATTTAAATTGGGGTATGCTGGATTTGGAGGATATGAAGTATTTGGTGGATACTAGTTGGGCATAGTTTGCATTTGTGGTAAAAAAATGGTAGAGTAAAATTTTGAGAATTTTGCGGATTGTTAGTACTTGAATGTGAGGATGATGAAGAATTACAAAATGAATCCATTGATAAAATAACACAATAAAATTTTTGGCGAGAATGCGAAAGCGAACGATTGAAAGTGAAGAAATATTTTTGAAGAAAGAATGAGTAGTGGAGGATATTGGTGAATGAATAAGTTTTTTGAATTGAATAGATGTGGTATTTATAGAGTATGTGTAATTAGCAAAAAAAAATAAGAAAAAATAATTTAATGGCTATATAACCATTTATAATCGTTACAAACAATAAAAAACCGTTATATACATTTTACTAGTCGTTACCTAAAAAAAAACAATTTTAATGGCTAAAAATATAACCGTTCCACGGTTAAAAACAAATGTTCAAACGGTAAAAAAACAAAAAAACTATCGAATTAAATTAAAAAAAAACTGATCATGCGTTGCAGCGCAATAAAATATCTTTTTTTAAAAAAAAAGGTGCCCCGAGCGCCCGGTTCAGACCGAGCGTTTGGGGCGTTCTGTCCGCGTCAGACATCCAACAATAGGCGTCTGACGCGGACCAGATGCAATAAGTGCCACGTAGGTGCTCATTGTATCTATATTGCGGATGGCCTAATGGGACATCTCGCCACGTATGAGAGCACCTACCACGTCCCATTGGGGATGTCCTAAGGCCATCCGCAATGCAGATGCAATGAGTGCCTACGTGACGCTCGTTGCATCTGTTCGCGTCAGATGCCCATTGCTGGGCGTCTGACGCGGACAGAGTGCCTCGAGCCCTCAGGGGGCCTTTTAAAAAAAAAAATTTATTGCGCTGCAGCACATTTAATGCGCTGCAGCGCATGATCAGTTTTTTTTTTTTAAAATTTAATTCGATAGTTTTTTGTTTTTTTACCATTTGAACATTTGTTTTTGACCGTTGAACGGTTATATTTTTAGCCGTTGAATTTTTTTTTTCTTTTTTGGGTAACGACTACTAAAATGTATGTAACACTTTTTTTTTGTTTGTAACGGTTATAAATGGTTATATAGCTATTAAATTATTTTTTCTTATTTTTTTTTGGCTAATTACACATACTTTATAAATACCACATCTATTCAATTAAAAAAACTCATTCATTCACCAATATCCTCCACTACTCATTCTTTCTTCAAAAATATTTCCTCACTTTCAATCGTTCGCTTTTGCATTCTCGCCAAAAATTTAATTGTGTTATTTTATCAATGGATTCATTTGGTAATTCTTCCTCATCCTCATGTTCAAGTACCAACAATCCAAAAAATTTTCAAAATTTTACTCCACCATTTTTTTTACCACAAATACAAACTATGTCCAACTTGTATCTACCAAATACTCCACGTCCTCCAAATCTAGCGTACCCCAATTTAATGGGGCAACAACAACAACAATTTCAATTTTCTCTTTCTCCTTATCCATCATCAAATTCATTTCTCCCATTTTTTAATACTACTCATGAATGGTCATTCATGAGTCAGGTGCCCAAAAATGTAGATCAATCTTCCAATACGCAACCTCGAAATATAACGGAGATGGATTCCATCTATGATTCTATAATTTCATCATTTTCAACACAGCCAACGAGTGACAAACGTATTCCGTCAGAGGACCTGAGCGAAGATGCTGCAGACAAACGTCAACCATGTAGCATGGAAGATGATCGTCTGCTAGTGAGTGCTTAACTAACTATTTCAACTGATTGTGTTGTTGGCAATGGACAAAGCGGTAAAACATTTTAGAAACGAGTTACAAAATACTTTAATGCAAATCGCAAGTCTGGTCCACCCAGGAAACCAAATTCGGTTAAGCAACATTGGTTTTGGATTATTCTTATTGTCAAAGAGTTTAATCAGGTGTACAACAAAATATTAGGAAAGCACCACAGTGGTTGGAGTGATGACCAAGTGAGGAAACATGCTCGAGCCGAATAATATCAACAATGTAAGAAGCATTTCAACCACCATGAGGTTTGGGTGATGTTAAAAGATAATCCCAAATGAAGATCAAACACTAACCAACACCATGCAGCCAAGAAAACACGTCTGAATGAAGTTGGTGCATATACGTCTTCATCAAATGCAAATACGAGTCAAGACGGTGATGATGACATAGTTGAAGTCCGTCTAATGGGACAAAAGGCGGTAAAGTGTAGAGAACGTGCAAATAAGGGAAAGGCACAAGGGACAAGCACATCAACCGTCAATGAAAAATTTGAAGAAAGGTGAGAACAAATTATAAAATACAAAGAAGAGAAAAAGGCTGATAGACAAAGGATGAAGTCAGTTCCGATCATAAAATTTTGATGATGGATACGAGTAATATGACCCCCGAACAACTTGAGGATCACCATATGATTTGTAATGTTATAAGAAAAAAAATATAGGAATTTGTAGTTAACAATATATGTAACAATAAATGTATGTTGTACAAATTACCTTAATTAAATAATATTTTGTTTTGTTATTTGTCTTAGATTTTTTTTTTCTCTTGTCTTCTTCTTCTTGTCACACACACACACACACACACACACACACATATATATATATATATATATAATTATTTAAATAACTATTTAAAATAACGAATAGTAATATTTAAAAACTTAATTAAAAATTAGTGTTTAAATATTTAATTATAAAAATATAATTTTTATATAATTTTAAATAATTATTTATATTTTTAATTTAAATGTGAGTAGTAGTTATTTTTTAAAAAATATCTTTTACAAATAAAATATTGTAAAATAACGATTAGTAACATTTAAAAATTATGATTTTAATTATTTATTAAAAATCAATTTTTAAAATAAATAATTATAAAAATATTAATTTTTATATAAATAATTATAGAAATAAATTTATAAATAAATTTAATATTTAAATAATATATATTTTATTTAAATTAACTATTTAAAATAACGAATAGTAATATTTAAACAATATTTTAATATTAAATTTTTAAAAATTCATTTTTAAAAAGAAAGTATAAGAATTCGTAGTTGACAATAAATGTATATTGTATTATTTTAATTAATTATTGATTTATAATTTGTCTTAATTATTAACTCTTGTTAGAAACTAGTCGTTGGAAAATAACCGTTAGAAATGAGATTTTCTATAAATTGGTGATAGTTGTAGTTATACTTCTCTATCAATTAAGTTGGTGCAATAAGAGATACAATCACTTATGGATTTTGTCGAGTTAGAAAAATTTAGAAAATTTATAATGGATGAGCATTTGGATGATAATGAAGATAAGGAAATATGTTTGTTCCTAGGGGAGTGGCAGAGAAAACTTGAGAATGAAGCAGTGCCCAACCGTCCAAGATCACGAAGGCATTTTCGTTGGGAGCAGGAAGTAGTGCATGACCGTCTTATTAAAGATTATTTTACTGATGAACCACTTTATCCTGCAACTATGTTTCGTCGAAGATTTCAAATGAACAAGGCATTATTCTTGCGTATTGTACATGCCCTTGAAAATTATTCAGAATACTTTCAATTAAGGTCTGATGCAGTCGGTAGACGAGACATTACCCCACTTCAAAAGTGCACTGCTACTATACGACAATTAGCTTATGGGGCACCGGTAGACCATTTTGATGAGTACATAAAAATTGGTGAAAGCACTGCACTTGAGTGTTTATTCAAGTTTTGTCGAGGTATTATTGATATCTTTGGTCACATATATCTTAGAAGATCAAATGTTGATGACGTTCAATGTCTACTGCAATTGCATTCGGAATGTCATGGCTTCCCAAGTATGCTTGGAAGCATAGATTGCATGCACTAGCCTTGGAGAAACTGCCCAGTTGCTTGGAAAGGTAAATTTACTTGAGGTGATCAAGGGGTTCTGACAATCATTCTAGAAGCAGTGGCTTTTGCAGACTTATGAATATGGCACGCATTCTTTGGAGTTGCGGGGTCTAACAATGATATAAATGTACTCAATCAAAGTCTTTTGTTTAATGACTTTTTGCAAGGATACGCTCAAGATGTGCAGTTCACTGTCAACGAGACCAATTATACAAAATAATATTATCTTGCTGATGGTATATATCCAAAGTGGGCAACATTTGTGAAAAGTTTTTCATATCCTGAAGATCCAAAACGGATCAAGTTCAAGCAAATGCAAGATGCTACAAGAAAGGATGTTGAGCGGGCATTTGATGTGATTCTGTAATACCTGAAATTTTAAGTGTCGTAATACCCGAAATTTGAGTTCAAAACACACTTTATTGGTGCATATACGTATATATAGATTTGACATTGATATGCAATTAATTAATTAACATAGAAGTATATAGGGATATGCATTAATTAATATTTGACATATAGAAATGTTGGGTAAATAAACTCTTCTATATTTGAATAAGAAAATAATATTTTAGTATGATATTAATACAGAAAAGCATGTGTATAAAGTATTAATTAGATGCATTCATGAAAATAATATTTTGTTTAGTATGATAGTAATATATATAAAAAACTATATGTGTAAAGGAAATGTATTCATAAATGTAATATCTTATTTCGTATGATGTTAAGGAATGTATATGTAGGAAATGATAGTCTCACATTGAAAAAATAGAAACACTAGTTGAAAGAGGGCTCTATATAAACCTCCTTACTCTACCCATCTTATTCATTCCAAAGCAAGAGTTGAAATTCCTCTTGCTCTCTCTTTGCCTCATTCGTGGCAACCTTAATCTTAGTCCTTTTCTCGAGCGATTCCAAATAGTTCGCGAGGTAGTAGCAACGAACTGCTACAAAAATTTTAGGAAGCGATTTCGAGTGTGTTTCTTTCCCTTCTTTTAATTTATTATTTTGATTTAGATAATGTTTGCTTGTTTTATTAGTTTGATTTTATTTTTGTCCTTTGCATTTATGTCATTCAATTATTATGTTGCTCATAACCAAGAGAGTATGCTCTGTAGTTGCATCTTGTACGATCTTCTACATCAGAAATTGAAAGTCAATCTGAATGTTACACTGTTTGAGCTATTATTTATCATGCACTAATATATTGTTTATGACCAAGAGAATATGCTCTTTAGTTGTGTCATGTATGATCTTCTACATCAGAAATTGGAAGTCAATGTTTGTGAATGTGAATGTTATATGGTTGGAGTATTTATATACTGTTGGAATATTTATTTACTATGTTCTTGCACACAAAAATAAGATTAAATAAGATTTCAACCACACACCGGTACGGGGCACTTTCTGTGTTCCATGTAGAATTGGAACTGGCTGTCAAGACTGACACTAGAATAGAACTGGTTTCAGGAAAGATCCCACTAGAGATCGGTTGAGTTTCAGAATTGATCTCTCTTCCTAGATATGGAGCACAGAGGTTATTCCCGTTCGGTCTAAATTACAACTGAAATAATATATTGTTTGAATCAAATTAATCCTTAAAAGTGTTTGATATGCTTGTATTATTTGGTTAAAATAATAAATTAAATAGATAGAATGATTCACTGGGCTTTTTAGCTCACCCCCCTATTTTTCACATCTCAGGGAATTAATCAACTTCGAGAAGGTTTATCTATTGAAAGTTTTTATTATTTCAATGTAGGGCACATAGGTCTAAGCTAAATCATGTATTTCAGCTTTGAATTTATTTTTCGCTGTAATAGATCATTGTACTCAGAATCTTCGAATGAATAAATAAAGAATCTTATTTACTATGATGTCATTTTGTACATAGACTAATGTACACATGAACCCTAATGGATTTGAGTCTAGGAAAAAGAAAATGTAGCACGGGTCTGTCTCCTGGGCATCCCAAGATTTTTGATCAAAGAAAGTTAGACCGTCAGATGACACGGAAGATGTGACTCGAGAGGTGGGGTGTTATAACTTCAATCTCGTAGGGCCATTGTACGGGGTCCTGCCCAATTTGCATCAAGGGAAAACTTAAAAGATATAATGTACGTGTGCATAATATTGCACAATATGATTGTCTAAGATGGACATATAATCACAAATTGGAGCAATGACGTAGGAGAAGCACCAACACCTGTTAGTCATGGGAGCGACACGAATTTTGAATAGTATCTTCAAAGAAATGCTGAACTACATGATCGAGAAATGCATCATCGTCTTCGCTCAGACTTAGTGGAAAATGTTTGGGCACAATTTGGCGATGACGAAGATAGAAATTAATACTTTGTTTTAATTGTATCACAGATCTTCAAGTTTAAAATGTAATCTCGGTAATTAGTAAATGTTATGTATTAATTATTTACATGTGATTGTTTCGCAATACCAACAATAACTAAATCTGCATTTATTTTATATATATATATATATATAATTTATATAAATAAATTTTTGTGACCATTTTAAATAATTAAAATTAATAATAATTTTATAATTAAGATCTCAATTAAAAAATTAAAATATATTTATTTTTAATTTATAAAATAAAAATAAAAAATTATTTTAAGTTAAATAACAGATATATTTTTTAAATGTATAAATATATATATACATATTTTCACAATTTTAATAAATTTTAATTTTAAATATAAATAAATCATTATTGTAAAAAATAAATAAATACTTTTTAAAAAATCTTAACAAATATTTTTTCAATAAATTTTAAAATAACCATTAGTAATTTTATAAAAATTAATATTTTAAATAATTAATTATAAAAAAATATAATTTTGGTATAAATTACAATAATTATTTATATTTTTAATTTAAATTTCAATAATAGTTATTTATTTTAAAAAATATTTTATAAATAAAATATTGTAATGATTAGTAACATTTAAAATTTAATATTTTTAATTATTTATTAAACAATTAATATTTAAAATAAATAATTATAAAAATTTATTTTTTATATAAATTAAAATAATTATTATCTTTTTAATTTAAATGGGAATAATAGGTATTTTGAAAAAAATATATTTTATAAATAAAATATTGTAGTTAGTGTATTTAATGAATTGATGTGATTGTAAGATTCATATAGTACAGTCTAATAAATATATAGCATTGTGAATAAGAGTTTAATGAGTAAATGATGTAGATGATGAAATTGATAATGTGAATGATTTATTAAATTTTGGCATTGGTGATGTCCTTAAGGATGTTTTACTAAACATTCAGGGGCATTGAAGGTCTGAAAAATTCACCCAGCCAACACCCCTATTTTTTATTTTTTATTTTTTGGGGGCTATAGGCTGCAACCTCTAATTATTGTGGGGTTGCTCGTTGATCTTATTTATTGTGGACCTGTGCATTACCCATGGGTAACACTCATATATATTATTTATTTATTTAATTTTTTTTAAAAATAAATAAAATTTAAATTTAAATAATATATTTTTTAAATAAATAATTTTTTAAAAAATAAAAAAAATTTAATTAATTTAAAAATAAAATTTTATTATTTTTTAATGGGAAAGTAATATTTAAAAATAAATAATTTTAAATATATAAATTTAAAACGTAATATTTTAAATATGAATAATATGTATTATAAAAAATATATTTAATAAATAAAATATTATAAATAAAATAAGTAAGGGTTAATGTGATTATAAATTTTATATAATATATTTTAATAAATTATAAATTAATAAATAATATAAATAAAAATTTAATAAATTAATAATATGACAAAGATATCAAACTATAAAATATTTTACGTACGGTCTTATATTACATATTTTAAGGATTATCAAAATTGCCTCGGGGCACGTTAGGAAAGAAAATAGTGCGATGGTCACATCAAATTTGCTGCATCATAGTGTTAGATCCTCTGTTAGACGGGACGTAGGGTCCACTAAAGCATGCGATGCCGTTTCATTGAACACCAGACGTCTAGACTTGCTGGACGGGACCGACAGAGAAAGCTTTTCCCTGTCCAACACCAGAACGCAGTCATTGTAGCGCGCTAGCCTACGCTCGCGCACGCTATAAATAATTGAACCTTTAAACAAAAAAAAATAATAAAATATTTATTTCAATTACTTGAAACTATTGCAAATTAAGAATTTTTTTTGAAGAAATTATTTTCTATATATATATTTTTAAATCTTCTTTTACCAGTTTTATTCCTATGTATCATAGTAGATTATTTTTCCTCGTCATGTTATAGTCATTTCAAGTCAAATAACAATAATGATTGTATTTGATAGTTAAAAATTCTCATATTAACTAAATAGAAAAATAGCAATATTATTATTTTTCTTAGAAAAAAACATTATAATGGTAATTTGCAATTTAGAAAAGTAACAAATGAAGCATGAATGAATTTATGGAGCTAATAAATTTAAAAGAATTGAAATATAAATTAGAGTATTACTTTAAATAAATAAATAAATAATAGAAACCGAAACGGCCAAGTGGTGACTGGCGGAGACAAAGCTGAAGTGTGACGCACCCATTTGCATGCTGTCCACGTCAGATACGCCTTGTCACGTGACGCCATAAAAGATTTTTAAAAAATAAAGGAGGAAAAGAGATAAAAGGATAGGGGCAAAAATGGCAAACGGAACTCAAATTTCACGACCGCAGGCCCGGAATCTTGCTTAATTGGAAAGAAAAAGAGGAAAAATAAAAAAAAGCACGCGTATCTGGGACCCACAAGCATTAGACCCCCGCCTTCTTAGCTCTTCCTCGGTGACCTGATATTCTCCTCCCTATCAAACGTGACGATCGTTACTACCACGTGTCGGAATTTACGCCACTCTTTGCTCCTATCATGTGGGCCACACAAAAATTCATTTGCAAATCGCACGGCTGCGCTTCGCCGCCAATCTCGTATTGTTGTTTTCATCACTGTCTTCTCCATCCCCACACGAGGGCCCCCACCGTTGTGAAGCCCCAAGTCGGCTTAAACGGAGCCGCTTAGGTATATGTCTGGCTACTTGCATAGTATTGCACTTTTGGCTGACTACGTAACCATCTTTTTCTAAATTTTTAATTATTATTATAAATTTAAAAAATAAAAAGTTCTTAATAGCATCTAATGAAATTGTAGAAGTTAGAATAAGATGAAATTTATAGACAATATAGACTTGGATAATTTTTCGGATTGTAGATAATAAAGAATTATCTCTTTTTAAGAAACTCATAGATATGACTGATCTTTCTTTATATAGATGACTTTTGAATTTGTAGGCTAAAACTTCAAAGGATATTATATTCTCGTTTGATGATGAGCTTAGTTTAGCCATGGAAAAAGGTTTTGGTTGCTAGGCTAAGCTCTCATGAGGCAATTGGTCAAATTTACTTTACATGTGTTGTATGCTCATCTCGGATATGACCTCAAGTATTGTATGCTTATCTTTGATATGTGCTCAGGTATGGTGTGTTCATCTTTAGTACTGAGCTTGGGTGTTGTGTGCTCATTCTTGGTGTGAGCTCAAGTGTCGTGTGTTCATCCTTGGTTTGAGCTCAGGTATTGTGAGTTCAGCCCTACTATGAGCTTAAGTGTCATGTACTCGTTCCTAACTAGAGCTTTACTTGGCTTTGAGTACGAACTTACATTAGTTGGGCTCTGCTAAACCTTAGGTATGAGCTCACCTTAGTTGATTTTTGCTCATCCTTGGATATGAGCTCACCTTAATTGATCTAGGTATGAGCTCACTTTAATTGATCTTTGCTCATCCTTGGGTATGAGTTCACCTTTGTCAATGTTTGCTCATCCTTTGATATGAACTTAGGTTAGTCGATTTTTGCTCATTTTTGGGAATGAGCTCACCTTAGTAGATCTCTTTGGTCATCGTCAGATTTGAGTGCACTTTAGTTGACCTCTACTCATCTTTGGGTATGAGCTCACCTTAGTCAATTTTTGCTCATCCTTTGGTATCAGCTCATCTTAATCAATCTTTGCTTGTACCCATCTCTACTCATTTGATCTCTGCTTATCTCTAGGTGTGAGTTCACTTTAGTTTTGCACTTAGAAGAGTGATTATAATTTAATTTTAAGACTAGTCTTATTTTTATTTCCCTTACTAATTTCATGCGTCATAGCAACAGTAAATTGATTTTTAATTTATTTTCACTATATATGAAAAACAAGGCCATGGGCAAAACACTTTACTCTTGTGCATTATGATTAACACAATACAAAACATTTTCATTTTATAGCAAAATCAGCAATACATTAAAAATGCTATAAAAATCCTATTTTAAATATCAAATACTACAAAACATAATATAATGTTTATTTGCATTATTAGATGAAAAATTAATGTAAACCCTCAAATATATGATTATTCATTTAATAATTATAAGTGCATATTAGGATATTTAATGTTCAAAATAAGGTTTATATAATATTACTCATCCATCATCCCAAGTTAATACATTTAATGTCAAAATCTACATACACTTGTTATTTCTCAGTTCAAATAAATAAGAGAATTAATATCATCAATTCAAAAATTAAAATTAAAAACTTTGTTTTATATAGGAACTTCTGACCTTTTTTCGAACTAAAAAACCAAAAAAAAAAAA
>JAJIYU010013983.1:0-13506 GCA_030144865.1 Tinospora cordifolia
GCACCTGACTCATGAATGACCATTCATGAGTAGGATTAAAAAATGGGAGAAATGAATTTGGTGATGGGTAAGGAGAAAAACCAAATTGAAATTGTTGTTGTTGTTGCCCCACTAAATTGGGATACGATGGATTTGGAGGATGTGAAGTATTTGGTGGATAAATACTACGAAAGCGAGCGATTGAAAGTAAAGAAATATTTTTGGAAAAAGAATGAGTAGTGAAAGAGATTGGTGAATGAATGAATTTTTTGAGTTGAATAGGTGTGGTATTTATAGAGTATGTGGTATAAAAAAATAAAAAAATTATTTAATAACTATATTATAGATTATACAAACAACTTAACATAAAAAAAAAAAATTCTTGTCTAAAAACGGTCCAAAAACGGGCAAAAAACGTTTAAAAAACGGTATAAAAACGGTAAAAAACGGCTATAAAATGATAAATTCGAATAATTTATAAAATAAAATAAAAAAAAAGGTATTGCGCTGCGGCGCATTTATTGCGCCGCAGCGCAATTAAAAAAAATTTTTTTTTTTAAAATATTTGAGCCCCGAGCGCTCGGGGCACAGAGTCCTCGTCAGACGCCTAGCAACGGGCGTCTGACGAGGTGCTGGTGCATTGAGCACCAGCAAGGCGCTCAATGCACCAGCATTACGGTTGCCCTTATGACAAAACTTTTTTAATTATAATTTTACATTAATTTTAATAAGTAATTAGTTTACAGACAGAAGTGAAAAAAAAAAAAAAAACAAAAAAGAAAAGACTTTGACTCCTTCAACAAAAAATATTACACAAACTTTTGATGTGTTTAGGCCACCTGGCATAAACCCAAAATTGCGCGTAACGGTCTGAAAAGTCACGTGAAAAGGACAAGCGCCACTTACGTACCATGAATGAGGAGGAAGTTCGAAATATGCTTAATCTCGAAGGAGTGAAATGAAAAAGTTCCCACAAATCAAATATTCTTTGTAATAAAATAAATTAAACCCAAAAATACTAAAATATGAAAAAGAAAACCAAAAAAAAAAAAAAAAAATGCAATTCGGAATCGAAGCCATACCTCCCGTGTCGTTATTCGTTGCACGCGTTTTTAGTTCTCTTTCACTGGGAGAGACAATAGCTTACGGACGAAGCTCGGTTTTTCTGCTGCAATTTTTTTAGTAAAAGTTTATTTAGCAATTTCGACCGCCATTGGAGAGACCTTCGATTTCTTGGAGCCTTCTTCTTGGATCATTTCTGGGCAAGTAAAGTTTTCCTTTTATTTTTATTTTGCTTGTAATCGCTAACATCACCGACAGAATGTCCGAGATTCTGGTGAGATTTCCGTGCTTATTTCACCTCCAAATCATTTGTTTTTGGACTCATCTCTTTCTGCTTCTTCTTCAACTCATCGTTGTTGTTGTTGTTCTCTTGTTGTTTCTGCAAATCAGTGTTCCATTAAAGGCCTTTTTTGGATCTTTTTTCTTGGAGCACTGTTTTTAACTAGTTAATTAATTACTAAACATTTGGACTTTGAGCTCTAAGGGCTATCATTGCTTCTCCTGGAAGCTAGGGTTTCTTTTATTTTCTTATTTTTAAATGTTTTTCTTGGTCTATTTTTCACTCTATTGTTTTTCTTGATGCTTGATTTGAGTTTTGGAAGCTTAAGATTGTCGGGAACTACGGTTTTTAGTCTACAGATCTGTGGTTTCCTGCTTCATAATCGAGTTCTAGAGTAGTAATCTAGCTGACCTCATTAATGACAATCTGAACTACTTATCTAAGCAGGTTCTTTCGGCGGATTCATGATACTGTAGTTGGAAATCTCGCTCTAAACGAGAGTTCCATCGGGGTTGAACTTAATTTAATCGATCAGAGTTTTCAATTTGGGTTTCTTCGTTGAATCGCCGGTGCTGCGTTAGATTTACTAGCTGCAATGGCGCGATCTCTGCTGTCGTTATTTCTCGGTATTTTGGCCGTGGAAATGCTCCAGCTAGAACACCGGTTCGTCGTCGGAGATTGGGCGACGTGCTCCGGCATCGTTCCGATGTGGCACAGAAACGACGTAATATCGATTAACGATTATGGCGGTATTGGCGATGGCCGTACATTGAACACAAATGCGTTTCGGGAAGCGATATATCGGATAGAACATCTCAGGAGAAGAGGCGGAACGCTTCTTTACATTCCCCCAGGGGTTTATCTCACGGGGAGCTTTAGTTTAACAAGCCACATGACCTTATATTTAGCTAAAGGTGCTGTGATCAGAGCTACTCAGGTATTATTCATTCACTATTTACTTTTTATTTTCATTTTTTGTTTTATTTATTTATTTTTAGAATAATCAATTTACTCTAGGGTCCTTTTCTAATTTTTGTTTTTTTAAATAAATGACAGTCATGAGGGTTAGTCAGTATATAGAAAGGACTAATTTTTTTTTACACGTTAGATTACATTATTATTCTACATCTTTTTTTAATTAGTTTTTATGATCGAGGAGAATGATTTAATAGTTTTACCACCCATGATAAATTAATTAATCATCTGTGGCACTTTATTGATGATGGGTTTTTAATAGATTGGACGTACAACGTAGAATTTGTTGGAGAGAATTGCGGGTGGGTGGGTCTCACCAATTTAAAGAATTTCTAGAGAATGGTAGCTAAAGAGACCTATTGGATTAAATTTTAGTGGGTGGAGGATCAGCTATGGTGGGCTCGCTAGACTGGAATTTTTTTTTTTCTTTCGGTTGCATGTGCCCTCATGTGACGTGGACTATAGATTTATAAGTAGTGATTATCCCATAAGCATGACAGACTGGCATATACCAACTGGAAGTGCGCAAGTTTTTGGGACAAAATGCTTATGGTTCACACACTATGAAGCCACAGGTTCAGGAATAAGAGAATAAAAAAGTCAACGTCATATTTTAATTAATATGAGTGGATCATGTCATGTTTGAGTCTACATCTCAGAAGCTTTTATGTGACAGTCTATGCGCAGCATGCACACATTAATTTAGAGCCCAGGTTTCACTAATTGTGTTGGGCCGGAAAGCCTGGAAAGAGTATGTCCGGTTGTAATTGTCTCTGATAATTTTAGTCTATATGTTGTCTCTTTCATTGTTTTCTTATCTAGTGAGCAAGAGAGAGAGATGGGCCTCATTTTGAGCTGTCTCATTAACTCTCAAAATTATATGGCTCATTGGCAAGGGCCAACCATATGGCAATTGATGGTCCTTTGGTAAATTTAAGCTGGAATTAAAAATATATTAGAATAAGATCTGTTGGTAATTGAATTTCACAGTAATTAAATGTTAAGCAAACCTTAAAGGAACAATTTATTTATTTTTCTGATAATTTAAAATGTATTTTCATACCTCAAATTGTTTCAAAAAGATTTTGTTTAGATATATATGTTAGAGAACGTGTTTTTGGAATGAACCTATGGCTATGGCCTTTAGATTGTGATAGACCATTCTCAACCAGTTGTGCCATTGCCATCCTCTTAGTGAATAAAACTCACTCACACACCCTGAAATGTATACATGTGCCTGTGTGTACATGAAAGTTGTATTTGATTTATGTTATTTATATATTAAAAAACTTAAAGCTTTATTTAAAAATTAAGTTTAGGGTTATGGGTACAACTCTTGTAGTGTTTTTGCAGAAAAGATTTTGAATAGAGCATATCTTCTTTTGTTTAGTGATGGAAAAGGAAAAATCTAGACAACTTTACGAGAATGGGGAGATATATAGAAAACACGTATAGGAGAAATGGATGCAGAAATATATATATATATATATATATATATATATATATAAGCAGTAGGATGTCTGAGTTGTGAAACTTGTGCAGGGAACACTACTGTTTATGTATGAAAAATGTTTATTTTTCATGTGTGGTGATATCAAAGTTTGAATTTTCTGAAGTTTTTCAGTTTGGAAATGTTTTAGACTGATTGCATTGTTTTCTTGCAAAAATTAAGTAGGTGCTACTCTTCTAATATAAAGAAGGAAAAGGCATCTCATAAAATTTGTAGAAAAAATATTTATCTATTCGTTAGGCTGCTTGTGCTAATTGCATCAGAATTTTTATTTTTAAAAATTTTTCATGTATGCAAAAGATTCATATGTTGCTCCTGTTGTTTTTACCTGTTGCAGGACACATTGAGTTGGCCCCTAATTCCTCCCCTGCCATCTTATGGGAGAGGGAGAGAGCTACCTGGCCCAAGATATCGGAGTTTTATTCATGGAGAAGGACTGCGTGATGTAATAATCACAGGTTGTTTAAATTTCTGGTCTTTCATCTTCGTAATTGCTTTGCCGCAAATATCATACACTTGAACTATGGATAGAGTAACTTAGGTAGTTTGCCAGTGTTGCATTAAAAGCTTTTACATTAGAGCTGTAGGGGTGGTCGTGTTCAGATAGTTAAGAGCATGTAGCGTTGTAGTATGCAGATGTGAAATTAGTAGGCTTAATGGTTACGTTTGTGGTTGGTACAAAATTAATCTACTGTTGCACCATTTTTAACAAAATCACATGCAAACTGTTCAATTTAATTTTCTGCTTTCTAGTGATCGCACAATCCATTGACAGGAGAGAACGGGACTATTGATGGGCAAGGTGATGTATGGTGGAATATGTGGAGGCAAAGGACCCTCCGTTTCACTAGGCCAAATCTCATTGAGCTCATGAACTCAAGGAATATCATTATATCAAATGTAGTTTTTCAGAACTCTCCTTTTTGGAATATTCATCCCGTTTATTGCAGGTAATGCAAACCCCTTGATACCTTTGTAGGAAGGCATATTTACTTTTGAATATTGATGTTTGATAACTAACTACTTGATGGGAGGGATTAAGAAGATATTGGTGAAAGAACATGACATAAACATTAAATATGAGCTTATAATTGACCACTGTTCTTCCTTACTGATGCCTTAAAATGTTTTATTATGTCTTATTAATCTAGGTTTGCCTGCAGCTTATCTCCTTCTTTTTATTTTTAATTTTTAATTTTTTTTTTTTTTGGTTGTTCTTTTGAGGGGAATGCCAATTTATTCAACAGCAAATTACAAATACTTCTAACCATTAAAGGCATTCTTCAATACAAGCACAAGCTTCGTTACCACCACTCTTAATCATTTATCAAAAATTCAGTTAAAACTTGTTTTCCTTAAATATTATTTAGCCATCTTAACATTCACCTTTTCTGGAAAATTGATTATTTCAATTTAGTTTGTCTAGGTTTAGTACTTTGCCCTGTTAGTCGTTTTAGAAGTTTTGAGAAGTCGATGAATTGTTTTCCTGCATGTTTAGATTTCAATACTTTATAAGAGAAGATAGACCCATTATCAACAAGAAGATTAAATTTCAGAATCTTAATATGGATGATGTAGATTGTTTTTACTGCAAATTCAAATTAATTTCTACATTCATTTTTTAAATAATTGGGGTTGACTTTGTCTTTCTCTAGGTTTTGTGTTCTTAGCTCATGTTATTTGGATTATGAAGAATTATTGTATCTACTGCATGAGACATTGATTAAATGGTGGAACTTAACAATTTTCCAGCATAGGGCATCATGAAGGCTTTCCTGTCCAAGTGGTTTTGTCACATTTTTACTCTTTGTCTAGTTGATACTGATTAGCAATTTGTGGTTCGTTTAATTTCCATGATTTTGATCTAAACTCTTGGTTGGAACTTGTAAAATTTGAATTCACACCAAGGGCCACAGTTATTCATCTTAGTTTTGAAGTTCAGTCTATTAAAAATCAGTCTATAAAAATAAAATTGTTTTGGAAGTTAGTTCAATTCAATGGAAAAAAATATAAATTCACTATGATCTTGTGTTTGAAGCTTCTTAGATACATATGACAAAATGACAATATGATCTTTCCGCAGCAATGTTGTAATTCGATATGTAACCATCTTGGCTCCACCAGATTCCCCAAACACAGATGGTATTGATCCAGGTACATGCTATAAATCATATAACACAGTGTTGCCAGTTATATTTTTAGAATAATGCTGTCCAGTTACTAGTCAAGGAAAAGAAGAAAAGTTTTCATGAGTTTCTGGGCTATCTGGATGTTTGCTATTAAAGCCAAAGTTTCATTGATTTGCTCTCTAGTACGTTTTTGCATTATCATGCTTATTATGATAAACTGATGCAGATTCCAGCACTGAAGTTTGCATAGAGGATTCCTACATTGCAACTGGGGATGACATGGTGGCAGTGAAGAGCGGCTGGGACGAATATGGCATCAATTACGGTCAGAAAAGTGCTGGGATTACTGTTAGAAGAGTCACAGGATCATCCCCATTTGCCGGAATTGCAATTGGTAGTGAAGCTTCTGGTGGCGTAGAAAACGTGTTTGTGGAGCACGTTAACATCTTCAACTCAGGCATTGGGATCCACCTGAAGACAAATGAAGGCAGAGGCGGGTTCATAAAGAATATAACAATGTCGAATGTGTACATGGAGAATGTGAGGACCGGAATCAGGATCGTCGGAAACGTTGGCGACCACCCGGACAACGGTTTCAACCCCAATGCCCTTCCTGTGGTGAAGGGTGTGACCTTAACGAATGTTTGGGGTGTTCAGGTTCTGCAACCAGGTTTAATAAGAGGTATTAAGGACTCGCCTTTTACTGGGATTTGTCTCTCTGACATTCAACTCCGTGGTGTGCCAGGTAAAGGGGCTCCTTGGAAGTGTTCTGATGTCAGTGGGTCTGCTCTCGAGGTATCCCCTTGGCCATGTTCTGAACTCACTAGTCCTCATGATGGTTATTCCTGTTCTAATACGAATTGACACAGACAACATATATATATATTTTTAAGAGTTGAAAATTGGGAATAATAAACAATATAAGATTGGTCTAATCTTCAATTTGCTTATTAATTATTTTTTATTTGATTGTCTGTTTTTTATTTCTGTTCTGTAATTCACTCTATGAAGTACAGAATCCTGATTGTAAGCACGGGCTATATTAAAGTATTGAAAGTTTTTTCAATTTTTTTTTTCGGATGATGACATTATTTTTTATAATGGCACCTGAATTTTTTTATTTTTGTTTTTGTGAAATTTCTTAATTATTTATGTATAATTGAGAATGTTATGTAAATTATTTATTTCTCTAAAATATTCTTAAGAAATAAATATTCTTAAAAAATAAATTAACTGAGAATCTGTAATAATATTGGCCTGTATGTAACAAGCAAGAATTAATAAAAAAATGGAACGTAACAAAGTCTAATCCACCGTTAGATATGATAATAATTCATATTTTACTGAATCTCCTAAGACTCCTATACAAACCTATGATAACTTCATACAAATACCTACTTCCCAACACCCACAAAATTAATACAGATACGTCCATACATCTATTTTTCATACCATTCACCCCCTATTCATTCACTGCAAAAAAAAAAAAATATCTATTAGAATTACTTCAAAACCACCGATGATCTTCAGAAGCGGTTTAAGAACGCCCTAAGCCGCTCCTTAAGGGGGCTTTGATGCTCCTGCTTCTGTTCTTTCACGTGCTTCATCGTCACCGGAAATTTGCTTTTCCATATTACAGACGGCAACTCAACTCGACCAAACCGTTCCCTGACCCTCCGATCAGACGCCAGAATCATATCGTCGCCGTAGGACATGTCCCGCACCTTCAACCATGGCTTTAACAACCGGCTTCGGAGGTGACGGCAGCGGTCCGGGAACCGAAGCCTAAACGGCCGATCGAAACTTTTGTACTGCTGGAAATGACGGTTGATCGGAAGGAACCTCACGTCGAACATCGTCACCACTGTTACAGGCCGCGCTGTGATTGCAATCGCTTCAATCGTGTTCGTGTTAGATTTCCGTAGATCGGCAGTGGTCTTCGATCTCGTCTCGGACTCGGATCGATCTCTAGGGAGGCGAATGGGCTGGAGAGACTGCTCGGTGACGGCGGCGTTGCTTGCGCCTGCTTCGGAGTCAGATGCTGACGAGATATTCAACGTTTTCGGATCGGAGTTGACGTCATTCGCCGGCAGGTTGAACGGAAAGCGAGCTTGGGAGAGGAGGAAGAGGGAAAAGATAACGGTGAGAGTAACAGCTAGACGGGCCATGAGAAACGGAGAAATATTTTGGTTTTTGTTGAAATAGGCAAGTAGTTGCGATGGTGGCGGGTGAGATTTTATAAGGGGTAAAAGGATGGGTGTTTTGGGTATTTTATGTTAACCGTACACGTGGTCGGATTGGATTGGAGCATGGAGGAGTGGTTTTGATTGGCCTCGGTGGGCCTTGACGTATGCGATAGGCTGGGTTTCGTCGTTGACCTCGTTTGGGCAATGGCAGTGAAAAGAAATAAGAGGTTTTTTTTTGGGGACTAATTTTTAAAAATATTATCCATACAAAATAGGAATTTTTTTTTTAAATTTTTTGAAAACGTATTCGTAGGTGAAAGGGTAGAGACTAATCTTTGTTTTTTAATATTATTTAATTAGCATTTTTTGAATCATGGGATCTATTGAATAATATAATTTAAATACTTTTCCTTTATAATGACTATTTGGTGGAGACAACTTAACAAAAGAAGTTGAAAATTATCGAAATAAATAAAATAAAATATAGTGGGCCTTAATTTAAAAAAAACATGAGCATAAAAAAGAGGAAGAGATACAAAGAAGGCTTAAGACAACAAAAATGAATGATTTTACGTGGCAAAAAGAAATATGTAAGTGCCTTAATTTACTTTTTTTTTATTTAAAAAAATGTAAACATGCTTAACCTTTAACATAAGGGCATCTCTTAGAGTTTAACAAATCATACACATCATCAACTCAATAAACTTTTAATCACAAGACTACAAGTTTATTAGACTGTATTATATGAATTTTACAATCACATCGATTCATTAAATATACTAACTACGATATTTTATTTATAAAATACCTATTATTCACATTTAAATTAAAAAGATAATAAATATTTTAATTTATATTAAAATTTTAATTTTTTATAATTATTTATTTAAAATATTAATTTTTAATAAATAATTGAAAATATTAATTTTTAAACCATAAATATTGTTATTTTACAATATTTTATTTATTAAATATATTTTTAAATAAATAACTATTATTCACATTTAAATTAAAAATATAAATAATTATTTTAATTTATATAAAAATTATATTTTTATAATTTTAATTTATATAAAAATTATATTTTAATTTATATTTTTATAATTAAATATTTAAACATTAATTTTTAAATAATTTTTTAAATATTACTATTCATTATTTTAAATAGTTATTTAAATAATTATACATATGATTTATTTTCAAAAATAATGATTTATTTATAATTGTATATTATTTAAAATTAAAATTTATTCATTTTACAAAATTATTTCTACTTTTTATAGTAATGTAAATTTTATTTTAACTTAAAATTTTATTTTTATAATATATATATATATATATATAATAAATACAGATTTAGTTATTATTGGTATTGCAAAACAATCATGTGTAAATAATTATTGCATAACATTTACTAATTACAGAGATTACATTTTAAACTTTTAGATTAGTGATACAATTAAAACAAAGTACTAATTTTTATCTTTATTATCACAAAATTGTGTCCAAATATGTTCCATTACGTCTGAGCGAAGACGGTGATGCACTTCCCAATCATGTACTTTAGCATTTCTTTGAAGGTACTATTCAAAATTCGTGTCGCTCCCATGATTAACAAGTGTAGGTGCTTCCCCTACATCATTGCTCAAATCTGTGATTGTTTGTCCTTCATCTTCAACAATCATATTGTGCAATATTATGCACGCGTACATTATATCTTTTAAGTTTGCCCTTGATACAAATTGGGCAGGACCTCGTACAATGGCCCAATGAGATTGAAGCACATCAAATTCCCGTTCAACATCCTTTCTTGCAGCTTCTTACATTTGCTTGAACTTGATCCATTTTGGATCTTCAGGATATGAAAAACTTTTCAGATATGAAAAACTTTTCATAAATGTTGCCCACTCTAGATACATACCATCAGCAAGATAATATGCTTTTGTATAATTGGCCCCGTTGACAGTGAGTTGCATCATCTGGAGCGTGTCCTTGTAGGAAGTCATTAAACAAAGGACTTTGATTGAGTACATTTATATCATTGTTAGACCGTGCAACTCCAAAGAATGTATGCCATATCCACAAGTTTGCAAAAGCTACTACCTCTAAAACAATTGTCAGAACCCCTTGATCATCTCGAGTAAATTGACCTTTCCAAGCAATTGGGCAATTCCTCCAAGGCTAGTGCATGCAATCTATACTTCCAAGCATACCTGGGAAGCCATGACGTTCTGAATGCAATTAGAGTAGACGTTGAACGTCATCAACATTTGGTCTTCTAAGATATTTATGACCAAAGATATCAATAATACCTCGACAAAACTTGAAGAAACACGCAAGTGTAGTGTTTTCACCAATTTTTATGTACTCATCAAAATGGTCTGCTGGTGCCCTATAAGCTAATTGTTGTATAGCAGCAGTGCACTTTTGAAGTGGGGTAATGCCTTGTCTATTGATTGCATCGTACTTTAATTGAAAGTATTCTGAATGATTTTCAAAGGCATGTACAATACACAAGAACAATGCCTTGTTCATTCGAAGTTTTTGACCAAACATAGTTGTAGAATAAAGTAGTTCATCGATAAAATAATGTTTAATGAGATGGTCATGCACTACTTCCCGCTCCCGACGAAAATGCCTTCATGATCTTGGACGGTTGGTCACTGCTTCATTCTCAATATCTCTTTGTCACTCTCGTAGGAACAAATATATTTCCTCATCTTCATTATCGTCCAAATGCTCATCTATTATAAATTGTCTGAATTTTTCTAATTTGGCAAAATCCATAAGTGATTGTATCTCTTATTTCACCACTTTAATTGATAGAGAAGTATGACTACAACATTTCACCAATTTATAGAAATCTCATTTCCAACGGTTAGTTTATAATGACTATTTTCCAATAGCTAGTTTCTAACTACTATTTTTAAGGCTAGTTTCTAACAACTACTTTTTAATGGCTAGTTTGGACTAATTTTTAAGGGCTAGTTTCTAACAAGTAATAATAAAATAATAATTAATTAAAATAATACAATATAAATTTATTGTTAACTACAAATTCCTATATATTCTTCTTAAAAACTACTTTTTAAAAATTTAATATTGAAATATTTTTTAAATACTACTATTCGTTATTTTAAATAATTATTTAAAATATATATATTATATATTTTTAAAAATATAATTTATTTATAATTATATATTATTTAAAAAAGTCTTTTTATTATTTTTTTCATTTATGCGGTAAATTTGTTAAAGTTATAAATTTATTTCTCTCTCTTTCTCTCTCTCTCTCTATATATATACACACACATATGAATACACCATAAATTGTTTGTTTCAAATTTCTGTTGTATTTCATTATTTGTATAATAATAAAATATAACTTGCTAATTTTTGCCACTTGGGATACACTTTAATTTTTAAATATTTTACTAATTCTTGTAATTTTAATATATTTATTAAAATATGAAATATCACAATGTATTATATATCTATAAATTGCATCTCCCCATATAATGTATTAATTAGACTTGCTAATTATTTGATGTGTTAAATACATTTATTAATTTTCTTGCAAACTCACAACATAAACTTATTAATTATTTAATGTATTAGACAAAATTTCTAAATATTTAATACTTACTAATTTTCTTGAAATCTAAATAAACTTATTGACTGTTGTATTAAACAAAATTACTAATTTTTCTTGAAACCCATATATATATATATTATTAAACTTATTAATAAATAAATGTTCATTAACTAATACTAATAATCAGTAATCAATTAGAAAAATCTGTATTTTATTTTCATTTTCCAATATTTGAATTTCCTATTGTTTATATATATATATATATATATAAAACAAAGTTTTCTTTATTATATAAGCTTGATCTATATATATATATATATATATATATATATATATATATATATAAGTGTTTTTCTATGTATATTATTTATATACATATCTATATATATCATACAAATATCCCGTAATATATATATATATATTTAACAAAGTTTCATTTACTAACTTATTAAACTACGTTTTAAAGCCCATCAAATGCTACAAAACCACACTAACAATCCCACAAATTTACAAGTTTTGCCATTTCTCTTATTCCAGTAGACCCATGTACTTGCCAGGATAATTACAAGTCTGCCATTTTTCATTCCAGTCGACCCACTGCATTGCTATGGTATTTACGTTTGTGCCGCTCGAATCTTGTTATAGAGTGCTATGGTATATTCTCATTTGGTATAAGGTTAGAGTGTGGCTAAAACCACCCCAAAAATGGCTTTGTTCACCCTAATTTTTTAGTTCACCCCATTCACTTATAAAAATTTATATATTCACCCCATATTTTTTTAAAAATCCAAAACTACCCATACTTAATATCTAACTAATCTAAACAAAACATTCATTAGCTTTACCCCTCACCACCATCACTACCGTTGCCGGAAACCACCGAAACCGTCACCGAAAACTGTCGAAATTCTATTAAAACCATCATTTTAGTGCGGAAAACTTACAGAAATCCATTATACAGGCTTCCAAGAGTTGTTTTGTAGCTGTTTCGACGTCAAATTCGTGGTTTTCAGGAAGAAATCTCTTCGCCGAATTTTAACAAATCTTCAAAGAAAAAACACAGATCTAGTAAGATTCATAACTCATTTTCCTTTAAAAGTTATTTTTTTATAATGTAGACAATGCAAGCTTCGATTTGGTGTAAGAATCACGAGCGGAGATCACCTCCAACTCCGAATTGACTCTCGGCCTAGGTCGACTGAGAGTCTACCATGTGTCTCGACCAAGCTGGCCGAGACTGTTTCTATAGTCTCGGCCAGCTTGGCCAAGACTGTTGTCATAGTCTAGGCCAGCTTGGCCGAGACTCTTGTTATAGTCTCGGCCAACTTGGCCGAGACAGTGTTCTTTTTTCGCAGAAATGATTAGTTCCTTTTTCGCAGAAATGCCACCAAGAAAGACAAATATGTCAAGAAATAAACCAAGCAATGAGTCAGAAAGTGCATCTTCTTCTAGGCTCCCATTGACAGCATCACAGAGGCGAGCTATGATGGCTGCAAGATCTAATCTTCCTTCAGTTAGTGAAACCTCTTCCCATTATTCACAAGCAGAAGAAGAAGTTGAAGAACATGAAGCGGGTCAGCTTCATGAAGAACATGAAGAAAATGAACATGTTCTTGGACCTTTTCCTGGTGGCCCGTCTAATCCGTCAGTTCTTAAGAGCTTTAAGCACCATGTTGCTACTGCAGTATGGAATAATGAGGTGAAATTTATTCTTTAATATTTTCTTTTCTCAAATATAAATGTTAATAATAATTTGTTGAAAGGAAAATATTTTTGAGTGCAGCATCGAG